>JAVSCE010021778.1:0-95599 GCA_032199065.1 Smutsia gigantea | reverse complement strand
GCTGAGGTGGCATTATGACTTTCTACACTTGCTCTCAACACTTTATTGTATTCAGCAAATATGTAATCTTAATATCACTGTGATCACCTATCCTCCTTCCTAAAAGATCTTTATTAATTTACATTTGCCTAGTACATGCTGTCAGATCTCCTTATCCATGCATACACACCTATCCTCAGTCTTACTCATGTATACTTTCCAACTTTTACAAAATGCTACTTAAAGAACCTGTTCTAACCCCGCTGATTCACTCACTTCTCATCACCCACTAAAATGTACCATAATGTTTCTGACACTCCTTCTTCTTCCCTCATCACAAGAATGTCCTTTTATATAAATCTCATTTGGTTATTTGCCAATATACAGGTTATTTTCTTTCCTTTTTGCTGAGATTTCAAGCTCCTAAAGGGCGGGAGTCACATTTAATCCTACTTGCAGCCACAAAGCTGACCAGAAAAGAGTTTTACTTTGTAATTTGATTTGACACAGAACAAATAGTCTAGAAGTTATCCCATCTTTTGCATACAGTGAAAATGTTCTAGATCAGTTTGATAGTTTGGCTGGGAAGGACCTAAAGCTATTAAGCCATAAATGTGTGCAGTAAATATGTGAAAATGAGTAAAGGAAGCTTGCAAGGTTGGTAGTGTGGAGGACTGAAGAAGGGCCACCCAGCCCCTAAACATGTGGGTTAACTGCTAAGGGAGGTGGGAGTCCATTGGAAATATTATACAGATTGTCCTCATTTTGCAACTCACAGAGGAAAAACCTAGGATTTCAGCAAAATACTGTCATCCTATTTTCAGATAGACAGAAGGAAATATATGGCAACTCAGAATTGTCTCCTTATTTTCTTGTCAAAGTGCATTTGCAAAAGGATAGTTACTTTGCATTTATATTGAATGCATTTCCTTAATATGGTAAGTATCATAAAATACTATATTCTCTTGACTGAGATTTTAATATAAAAGGCATTTAAGTAGCTATAAAATAGTTCATTTGCAAAAAAAAAAGGAAAATCATGAAAACTATAAAAAGGGAAATGATTATGGGGCAAGACAAAAATATAAAGGCCTTCAAGTGTTCTGGGGTCAGGGAAGAGGTAGATGGCTATATAGAATAGGATCTTTAAGACGGCATAATGTCTTGATGTTTCTTTTTTTGCCACTTAAAAGATACAGTGGGAAGGAGGAATAGTAAAGTGCCTCACACTCCATGACAGTTTCCAGTTGTTTGTATGTAAGAAATGAATGAAGTTCCTGCAAGCTGATGGATCTAGTAAAGAGAGCAAGCAAATGACTACCAAGGTTGCTGTAAGAAGTTGCCACCTAGGACACAGGGTCTCCCAGTCTCAACCCCCACAAGAGTTCTGTTCTTTTAGGAAGGTAGGAATCACTCCACTTAGTTTCCATTAATGTCCTGAGATTTTTAGAATACTATTCATAGACTCAAGGACAATGAGCAATGTGTAAAGCTTTTGTACTCAAAAGTAATTGGAACTTTTTATTCCATGCTTGATAATTAAATCTTTTATACCCTGTGTTTTTATTTACTTTACTGGCTAACTCTTCTGCTCCTTATTCCAATTCATGGTGGTTTTTTTCTAAACTAGCAAGAAATTCTTGGACAGCAGTTAGGTGGCCTACAATTCAACTCAATTCAGATCTATCTGGAGATGGCCTTAGATATAACATGTTAAAGACTCAGTCCCACATGATGTTCCCTTAGTTGCAATTTTAGATTATCATCTGAACTTTTGACCAACCAGTTTTAAATAAGAAGTTCCAGCAAACCCCTTCTTAGGTTTGAGTAATTTGCCAGAGGAGCTCCAAGAAATCAGAGAAACATTTTGTTTACTAGATAACTGGTTTATTATAAAATGCTGTAACGGAGAACAGCCAGATGGAAGAGATGTGGAGTGCAAGGTGTGGGGTGGAACGGGCTCAGAGATTCCATACTTTCTCTCAGTGCACGACATGGAGCTACCAAATGACCCATCAATCCCACTTCTGGGTATATAGTTGACAGAAATGAAATTACTATCTTGGAGGAATTTCCGCACTTTCATGCTCCTTGCAGCATTATTCCCAATAGCCAAGACATGGAAACAACCTCAGTGTCCATTGGCAAATGAATGGATAAAGAGAATGTGATATACATATCATAGAATACTATTTAGCCTTAAAAAAGAAGGAAATCCTGACATTTGTCACAACATGGATGGAATGTGAGAGCAGTGTGCTAAGTGAAATAAGGCAGGCCGAGGAAGACAAATATTGTATGATGTCACTTGTGGGGAATCTAGAAAAGCCAAACTCAGCAACAGAGAGTAGAATGGTGGTTGCAGAAACTGGTGAGTAGGGGAAATATGGAGATGTTGATCAAAGAGCATAAAGGTCCAGTTATAAGATGAATAAGTTCTGTGGATCTAATGTAAAGCATGGTGACTAGCATTAACAATACTGTATTATATACTTGAAGTTGCTAAGAGAGTAAATCTTAAATGTTCTCACTACACACACAATAAAAAAACATGATTATAGGAGATGATGGAAGTGTTAATTAACCTTACCATAGTAATTATTTAGCAATATTGTGTACCAACCCATCGTGTTGTATAGCTTAAATTTATACAATGTTATATGTCAACTATAGCTCAAAAAAGCTGGGGAAAAATTAAATAAATAAATGACAGGGCATAGGGTCAGACAGACTCCTCTCTCTTCTTGCTCTGTCAGTTGTCTGCTTGACCCTCGGCAAGTTACTGAATCTTAAAGATCCTCAGTCGTCTCATTTCTAAAATGATGAAAATTATAGAGTGAATGTAGTGATTAAATAAGAGCATTCAGGCAAGCAGCAAACACAGGACATGACATATATTCAAGTTAGAAAAACTGAAGCTATTATGCTTGACAGGAGGTGTCTGAAAAGAACAGGTGAGACTAAGTGAGCCAGCCTCCAAACCCTACACCACTGCAAGCACAGGAGCATGCTGCTTTCAGCTCGTTTACCCAATGAAATTTGAAAAAGTTAATTTGAAGAAAGGAATTCCACTATTAAAAAAGAAAAAGATTGTAAACAAGATTTTATGAGGAAAATAACACCCAGTATTCCTTAAACACTTATCCTGTACCAGGTTCTATTCTAAAGATTTTCCATGTATGAATCACTTTAATCTTTACAACAGCCTATGAAGTAGGTACTAGTATCCTCACTTTACGTAAGAGGGAAATGAGATGCAGAGAAGGTAATGAAATTGACTAAGTCTATACAGTGAATATATTGAAAGAGACAGAACTTGGATGTAGGCAGATGAGTTCCATAACCTGCTAATCCATACTTCTTGGTATAACACTTTTTCTGGTTGACTTTTCTAAGTGAGTATCTCTTGTCCCTTGAATTGCAAGGGGAAAAATACAGCATTACTGCAACATTATGTAAATATTGGTGAACTAACAGAAAAAGACTCAAAAAGATAGTTTTCTAGGAGCAAGCTGTAGAATCCATGAAAACTTCCAGAAGCCCAACTTTATGTAGAAGGACTATGGAATATACTTATACAAAGGGACTTTAAAGCCAAACAGACATCGGATCAAATTAGAACCCTCATCTATGGTCTGTGTATTCTCTTTTAGGACTATTTCATTGGAAATTGATAGAAGCTCAACTCCTTACTAGCTTACATATTTGGTGGTCAATTGAAAAGATACTGAGATGCTTCACAGGGCTTAAGGGAGGAGTGGAGGAATGTGGCCAGGCAACAGGACCATAAAAACTTATGTGCGATCCTCAAGCCCAACAAAACTCTCTTTTATCTATACCTTTCATTCTTCTCCATTCCCCACAACCTCCATCCTCCCCCCCGCCCCAGGGCACAGACAGGAATTTCCTCAGAGCTAAGTTGTATCCTTAAACTCACAACTAAAGAGAAAGTCTGAGTCTTCACTGCTAGCTCCAGCATAAAATCCAGAAAAATAGCTCTAATTGTACCAGCTTTCCTACCCAACTACCCAATCATGGGCCTTTACTCCATTTTTTTGCAGCGAGCAGGTCTGCCACAGAAAGAAACAATTTGTGGGGATTGTGCCAAGTAAAATCAATAGCTAACACAGGTTTTATTTTATTTTATTTTCTGAAAAATTAGACACCTCTAAGAATTCAACTCATGGGTTTATAATAATAATTGAAATCATGTATGGAAAACAACTGGGGCACTACTGAGAGTGAAGATCTATGCATTTTCACAGCTCTTACCTTTTCCTCACTGTCCTGGGCTGCTGGTGAAGACAAGGGGGCATTAGAAGAGAAAGATAGGAAAGGGAAGGAAAATTTGCTATTGTATTTCCCTATCACAGTTTTCTGCCCTATATTCTAAATATTTTATAAATCACATGAAAATGGAAACAGACCAAGATGCTACTCCTATCCAGAGTTTTACCTCCTGCTTTTCTGTGTTTTTGTCACATTTTATATTTTGCCTGATTATAGATTATAGTTCCATCACAATGCATTACACTTGTTTGTTTGCATAAATGTCTCCACCGGTAGACTGACAGTTGGTAGAAAGCATGTTTTATTCATGCATTAATTCCCAGCATTGGTGCACAGGCTAAGTGTGCCAAAATGAATTAAGTGAATGAGTTCGGTGGGTGTGAGACTTAACCTGTGGTTATGTACTTACTGCATTGTTTACAGCCAATGCATCATTATCACCGTGTTTTTAAAAGTGCTATGTGTCACTTATTGAAAGATTACTATATGACACACAGGGTTAATTTCTTTTCATATATTATTTCATTTAATTCTCGTAACCCTAACCCTATAAGGTATACAGTATTATTTCTACCCACACTTTACTTCTCCCCTACCCTGCATTTTTTTTCAAATACAAAATCTTAGAATTAAAAAGGTCAACTGATTTTCTCTCACTACCAAATTAGAAAGAAACAAGAGTCAAGATTCTGGAGTATTTTTCAGTTTAATATTTGTCAGAATGTGATATATTTCACAGAGGGAAATATATAAATAGGAAGCAGTGCATCCTGCCAGGGGCTCTGTTGTTGAACGCCACCTGTAGTTTATTGATCTGAGAAATTTCTGCCCCAGGAGGGGTTGATAGACATTGAGGGTTATGGGTGATGATCGTTATTTTCTGTGCCTCTCACTTGTTACCTGTTTTTGTATGTGCATTGAAATGTACATCTCTATGAAAGCACTTTTCTCCAGACTCCTTACCTTTTTCCTAAAAAGCACTTTAAAAACTTATGTTATAGAGCCTGTCTTGTAGTATTTATATCCAACGCCTTACAACTTAACAGTCAGTTGGTGTGGTAGAGGAAGAGGGTCACATGAGCCTCAAGAGGAGAATCTCTGCCAGTCACAGGGAAATAAGTCCAAATTCATGAACCTGTCTCCCCCAGAGCATAAGATATTCTTATTCTTTCTCAGATACAATCCTGTCCTGGTAACAGCCTTCCACAGACTAAGTTCAGGAAAGGGAAACAGAAAAACCAGGATTAGGATTCCACATGTTTCTGTTTGTATTAGGAAACATTCCTTATTAATGATGAGAATGTCTGATCACTGATTCACTATTTCACTTCCAAGCAGGAAGATACCTACATAGGAATATATATATATATATATATATATATATTTTTTTCTTCATAAAACAAGGTCAGAGAACATCAGTGATTTCAATAGACACTCTGGACCACAGAATGAGTCTGCTTTGTTTGTGTTGTTTGATTTTATTTGAGTTTTTTTACTTTCCCCAGCCAGCAGATTCTATCTTGGCCAGTATTGGATTGAATGACAAAGTTCCTTCTCTGTGCTCAGTTTTTTGAAAATGGTATCCTTTCCATTTGCCTTTTATCCACTTTCCCTTCTCGGATCAGTCAATGCTGTGTTAATACTCTATTTTGGCACTTTCTCCACAGCTGACAATAAAAATGCATTTTACATTTATATTACGTGTTTCCCTACTATAAATACATATCGCTCCAATGGAACAAACTTCCACTTAACCCATTTTATGACAATGTGTGACATATTTAGATATTTTTTATGTTATCCTATGCTCTTTTATTATTTTCAAATACTGTAAGACACTAAACTGATCTCAGGATGGATTAAGAGGTCATGACTCTTCATTTGAAAAATGCTGGTTTGACAAAAAAAACCCTTATATTTCTTCTTCTATGATAACTTTATTAGATTATTTAACAGAGTTCTAAAAGTGTCCCTCATGTCCCTCATTTGAGGGAGGAACTAGGAAGTCCATGCTATTATCCACATTTGACACATCATGGAGCGAGGAGGGTTTGAAACAACAAACATAAAGATACTCTCACTTTTAGGAAAAAATAAAGGGAGGCTGATTGGTAGCATACAACCTAATGCTTAAAAATAAGCCAAGGAGTAGGCGTCACACTGATCTAGGTTTAAATCTCCCATTCACTGGAGAATGCCGTGCACGTTACTTAAGAGCTCCCACCCACAGCCACATCCTCTATAAAATAAGAAAAAGAAGAATGTCACTGTAACTGCCCAACTATGATTGTTTTGATAATTAGGTGCAGAAACATTTGAATATTAGAACAGCATGCTTTATAATTTACCTCATTCAACGAGGCTCTGAAAAATAATTATACCCCAATGACCAAAGTCATTCATTGTCTGTAATTAATTCATTTCTCCCTTATGTATCTTCAATGGCATTATCTAGCAATCTTAGAGAATTGAGAAAATAATTATTCAAATCATTTTCTTCTTTTGCTGCTCATATGGGAAACCCCAGTTGAGTCTGTAATTCATTTTATATTCAGATTTACAGAGAATAGGGTATCAACGCATCTTTCCTCTGATAGAGGCAGAAATCCAAGCATTTGAGGTCTCACCTTCTTTGCCACTGAAGCTAGAGTATTTGAAATTTGCCATTGCTCCTATGCAGATGTCTGCCCCAGGATATAGTCCAGCATGGAGGTACCCAAGAGAATATCTTCCCTCACATGCTGTCATCCAAGGCTAACCTCAGCTCTCAGTGTTACAACCCTATAGACTCACTCACTCAACCGCCTCACAGGGCACAAGTTTGTCAGAGATTGAAAGTTTATAATGGATTATAGAGCCCATGACTTTATGGGCCAAGACCACTATTCTCTAGAAAAACTAGATATATACACACTTTTTAAAAGCTGGAGCTTACATCTGAAATTAGTAATAATTTGCCTATTTCTTCACTCTGTAGAAAATTGAAAACATTAAATTTTTCAATTCCCACTCTCAAGGAAGTTACTATCTAATAGGGGAAATAATTATACACTGTATTACTTTCATGAAAAGATATGTTTTTCTACATTTTAACTATCTATAATTTAAGTGAGCTTTGCAATACATTAGCATTTATTTTTCCCTTAAGAACTGTTATTAAATCAATGAAGTGTTTTATTATCAGTTACCTCTCAGAATCTAATTAAGAAAAGATGATATAACTATAATACAATACAATACAAAGCTTAGTTTGCATTCTGCCTAGATTTGATGTAGTTTATGAATTTAATGAGCTTGAATAATGGAAATCATGGGAGTTAAAATATAGATACTTCTCCCACTCTACCTTGATACTAATAGCTACAAAATTTATTAAATGTGGGATATAAAGTTAGTCATTTTTGTATAAGCTATAGGTTTTTCATTTTTCTGAAAACATTTGTAAAAAACACCATTCAAAGTGACTTTAAAACAATGGTATAAGGATTTAGTACTCCCCTAAAAATGTTGAAGTGATAGGGTGCAAATGATTATCACTGAAACTCCACTTCTCTGTTAATTAAATACAAAGCTTGTCTCCATACTCCTCAACTACGATTTCCTGTGTAAGTAAGAATTCAACTGATGTTCTGGAATTTAAAACTCAAACTTTGAAAATACAAGGTCAAGCCAGAGTGGGGAAATACGATGGGAAAAAAATTTCACAACTTACACAAAAGCATAATGCTGCCTAGAAAATGAATGCAAAAAAAATTGATACTGTCACTCCTGTGGAAAGATTAGCACCCAGACTTACCAACAATCACAGAATTTCCAGCTTCATAGTCAAACTACAGCCTTCTATTGTGTTTTACAATATTCACTTCCAAGTAATACATTTTTAGATATACGTATGACTCTTTGATAATGATGTACCAAATTATCTCTATTCTTTTTAATCTGTTATATTTACTGAGGAAAATTTAACTGTGTTAAATAAAAACATTTTCCTTTATAGTATGCTTTTTTCTGGCTGTTTCATTGAGTTATGTTAAAATTATACTTTTGTGATATCAAAAATGCTAAATAGTATTGTTTAATTCTGTATTAGAAGATGTCTCCCTGTTTCTATTTGCCTCTCCTTCTCTCCCTCTTTCAATATATTTATTTATTTATATCCAAAGAATAGACACATGGTATGTGTGAACATATACATATTATACATGTGAAATATATATGTATATATACATATATAATGAATAATTCCAAATTACAGAGCTATAATAACTCATTCACTAGAGGTATATGCAAAATCTTAAGATTATAATTAAAGAGAGCTCTGCTGAGACTGTAATGCTGCCATCAAACATCTCTGTGATCCAGGAAAAATTCTCTTAACCTCTTAAGCTTTCAGTTTCTTCATCTCTGAAAATAAAGATAACAATACCATTACTTCATGGACCTTGGACTTCCAGACTCCAGAATTATGAGAAATATATTTCTGCTGTTTATAAGCTACCCAGTCTGATATTTTATTATAACAGCCTGAAGAGACTAAGACAGTCCTCATTTCTTTTCTCAACCAATATGAGAACTTGGCTCATAGAGTCATGATACTATAGTGAAAAAAGTAAATGACTTAAATCAAAGTGAAAATATAAGAGTACAAAAGATTGCTATCTTGGGACCCAGAAAAGGGAATATAGCAAGATGTAGGGAATGGGAGATGAGAGGGTTTTTTTCCAGCAAAAAAAAAGACAAAGATGCTATGTTACAGTTGGAATTGCTTAGGAGAGCACACAGTATCCACTGGACCAAGAAGTCGCAAGGAAGTGTGGCATGTGAATTCTCAAATGAGATCTTGCTGTCCCATGACCTTTTTCAACTCTGTAGCTACTGGCATTAATTATTCTTATGGATTTTCTTATCTCACTTCAAGGGCATCCCTACATGATGTACCACAAGTGCTACAGCATCCTTTCCAACCTCCCGCCTGGGAGACACAGGATACGCTAGAGCAATAAGCTATTCATTTAACTCAAGAAACTCAAGACCTGTGACTGTCCCATATAAGGGACTGAGTAGCATTCAGCTAGAAGGGAGGTCCCTGAGTGGCCTAAAGGAGTGGGTTACAGATTCAGCACACACTGAGCTCATCTGATTTCATAATGATGATTGCAAAATTAAGATTATGAACTTATTCCTCATTGATTACATACTTAATAAAACCTTTATACAAAAATCATAGCCATTTTTTTTCCCCATAAATGTATGTCCCTGGTCCCCAGGGGTAATAGATGAATCATATGAAGAGTTAAAGAGCCTGAGCTTTGAAGTCGGTCATGAGTTAAGGTCATGACCCTTCTAATCTTTTTCATCTTAGGCAACTTATTAACATCTCTGACCATGTTTCCTTGGGAGTCAGTTACATGTTCTTCATATGTTTCTTTACTCAAAAAGACAGAAGATTTTAATTTAAGCAAGTGATAAGTTCTGAACACAAGAATAACATAAAAAAGTGTTTGCTGCATGAATAATTGTCATGGTTTGGCCACCCATAACTGTAACCCATTTTTACAGTTAGGAAATATTCATTTCATGAGGGGAAGCCTGTTTCTCATTACAGAAGCAGAAAACAGACACTCGCTTTCTTGGCTCTCTTGGACCAAATCCTCAAAAACATAATCCAGGCTCCTCCAATCACATGCATCATAAAATTTGAATCAGAAGCTAGTGATATAAAAACCAAAAACAGTATAGGATCTGTTTTGCAAAGAGTGACATTAGTGTTCACAACTGCATCCAAGTAGGCAGGTCCACAGATCAGGGTTGATGGTTTCTGTCACATAAGCTGTCATGTCTGTACCCAGTGTATGAAGTGATGTCTTTTCTGAAAATCATTACAGCACTCGAAGCACTTTTTAAAACTGCACTGGCATGAAGCTAATATATATGTTTAGATATTTTATGAAGTCTTTAAAAATGATCAGGAAATAAATTATAAATCATTTCTGCATGAAGATCCCTCTTCCCTGCTTTGGAGAGGCTGATCGACCCCTCAGTGATGTCTACTTTCCAAACAGAAGCCATAAATGTTTTCTCATGATGCATTAGAGAAACAGACACTGAATCAGAGAGCTTGTGATTGCTTTAAAAGGAAAATGCTAGCTTAAAGAAAAATCACGTCTATGGCGTTATTTTTATGTGGATCTACTTCCAAACTCTTTCAGATTTTTGATAGAATCCATTTCAATATGGTAGAACCGAGGTCCCCGTTTTCGATGGCTCTCAGGGGCAGCTTCCCTCATGTCCTAGAGGCCACAGCAGCTTTCTGCCATGTAGCCTCTCTATAGATAGCTCACAACATGGCCATATGCTTCTCCAAGGCCAGTAGGAGAGTCTTTCTTTCCAGTCTAAAGTGGAGCCACATAATACAATGAAATTACGGAAGTGATATTGCATCACCTATGCCATATTCTGTGTATTAGAAGTAAATCGCTGATACCACATTCAAGAAGTGGAGATACACAAGGACATGATGATGATGGGGGTGACTCGTTAAGGTTCAGCTCAGGGTGTGTCTGCCTCAGCAGTGTTGCCAACACCCCTGCTCCTGTTTCCTGTCATCATATTTAAGCCACATGAGTGACCACAGCAGTTGCAGAGCTGGGACATACGCAAGTAGGGGATGAAGCACACAGGACACTTTTCTGCAGATTCCTTGAGTATGGCAGGTGAAGGGTAAACAATGCCTGTAGAAACAGATAATCCAAAAGTAGGTACAAAGCTTGTTTTGTACGGGCCACTCAGCCCTGAGCAGCCTGTGTATGCATGGTCTGGGTGATGAATGTTAAAAAAGATGAAAGATGGATTTAGCTGGAAACTGATGTAATTGCACCACAGAAAGTGCTGCTTCCTTACTGAGAAATCTGTTAACATGAAAGACTTCAGAGTAGATACTGAAAACAGAATTTGTTAGAGTGCTGAAATTCCTAAGTCAATATCTATGCCAGTAACACTTTGTAGTTGCCTATGTGAACAGAATAGGTTGGGATGAAATAACCCCACAAAATAGAAACTTCTTTGTGATATTCTTCACTCCCTTATTAAAACATCTGCCACAGAAAACAGTCTCAAGCCTGAGTCACCACTTTTATTTTATTGTTAACAGGTGCATTTGAAAAATCTCAGTGTATAATGATCACAGTACAATTAATGTCAATTGAGTATTAAGGCCAATAATTACAGCAGTAGTAAAAGAACACAAGAAAATATATTGAACATTTTATTCACCAGGCTGGGTGAATAGCTCTTAATACAATATTCACCCTTTATCCTGAAAATTTTGACCTCCTGTGTGCTGAATATCTTATGTCTCATGTATTATACCTAATGGTTAATAACTTAAATGAAACTCTATGTAATTTTCCCAGGGTTAATGAACCAGGAGGTAAAATTAGTCTTCAAGTCTAGGTTTGTTTGGCAAACTAGTGTTTGCCACAATACCTATTATACTTTGGACCAGTGAAAATAGATGTCTTTTGAGGATGCTAGCTATAAGGGAGAGGAAAAGGGAGAAGGATTATAACAAAGAATTACAATTCTTGTCCCATCAGGGGTAAAGAAAGAACTGAGACAAGGGCTGAAAATATTGCTTCCATAGCATGGGAAACAAAGGTTGAGAAATGTTGCATTGAAGAGCAGGAATACATAAGCTAAGGTATGCTAATGAAATATTTTTACTTCTGAATCTTAATAATGGCAAAATTAATATAGCAAATATAATTACATAGCATGTTAAGGATTTTCCCCAATAAGGTCAGATGAAAAAATATCTGAGTATTAGGTTTTTTCACTTAAATATTTATTAAACATCTAATATACTCCAGATAATATATTAAAGTCTAGCTAAAATATATATAAAGGCAATTCCTGTCTTCAAGTAGCTTACAGTCTAATGAGTGGAACTGGAAAAAATAGTTATGGCTGTGTAAACAAGTAAATGAGGGTGCAGATAATTACAGCTTGTTTTTCACCATTAACTTTAACATCAGACTGGGGTTTTGTCCCCATTATCTTCTGGTTTGAGGAAGAGGAGATATGTACTTCTTTTCATATTGTATAGGACTATCTGCCTGCTATTGACATATAATTTCTTACCCAAAATAGTAATATTGATGAAGGTTTTCTGACAAATATGTTAACTCTTTGGTAATGCAGCTAATGTGAGTTAGGCAAATAGAAATAGAAACCGCAATAATTTCAATAAATAGTTGAATAGAGTTCTAGTAATCATGTATTTACATAAAACAACTAAATATACAAACACCAAATAGGTACTGAACAAAACCTTGGAGAGGTCCTTGCTTAGTGGATTAAAAAAACCTTCAGTTCATTATTTACAAAACAGTGAAAAAAACATGTGCTTTTGATTCAGACCTGGGTTTTGCATCTGTCCCATTAAATTAGTGACTTTGTGAAAGCTATTTATACCTAAGAGTCCTAATCCTAAAAAAAAAAAAGTGTCCTAATGCTTTGTTTTAATAGTAATCATACCAAATAATGGTAGGAATTTCTGTAAGGATTAGTGGAAAACTAAGGTATTTATTCAGTGCTACGTTCAAAATTTAAAAGCTTGGGAGAACACAGAACAGCTGTTCCCTCAAAGTTACAAGAAACTGCCAATTGTACTTTTTGCATCTCCTTATTGCCTTTGCTCTGGCCTGTGAATTGCTAGCAAATATGAAAATAAAGGTGTTTCCAAGCCCCTTTGCCACTGCCGCACACAAACCTTAGCAATATATGACATTGACCTCTGGTGTGAAGTTATTGTTGAAAAATAGCTTGAGATTCCTCCAATAATGTCTTGTCCTCACGAAGTGAGCATTTGTAATTATCCAGAGGGCAAAATGCATTCTTTCAGTGGAGAGTTAACCAAAAAACTCTTAGGAGATTCTATTGAAAATACTGGCCTAACAAGGTAAAAAAGGCAAAAACAAAAATTCAGCATGTGCCTGACCTTTTCTTCTGTCCTTCTCTCTTTGTTATATCTCTCCAAGTAGTATACTTAAACAGACATCATCATCCAAGACATGTGATTGAAGAACACTGCATCCTCTGAATCTGGTCAGTGATGGATAAACTTTTTATACCCTTTGGTTTCTCCTGGAAAGCAAGTCTCAGATTTTGATAAATATTTTTTAGAACACCAAATAAGAAGAGAGAGTGGGGTACACAAAACTAAACTTTGGACTTCTTCAGCATATAAAATCATGTAATACAGGTGAGAGACTATCTCTATCTTGTCTAATTTCTTCATTTTAGAAATATGATACCTGAAATTCAAGAAACCTAGTCGATCATCCTAATATCAAACAGCTAGTAGAAAAGGGGCCTAAACCCATATATCTTATTTCTATGTCTAGCATTCTTTTACCTAACTATTAACTATAAATACCAGAGTTCACTATTTACAAAAATTGCAAGAATAAGAAATTGGGAAGAATAGAAAAAATACAAAATATAAGTTGAAGTGTGTGTTTTCCTGAGTAAAGATGTGTATTTTTTTCTCACACAGTCCTTTTTATTATAAGAATAGAAAATGTCTTCTATATTTAGAAATTGATCTTTTTTTATATATGGGATATGGATATATTTGTTAAATATATTTTAATGTTCACATATGCTTTTCAATATATTTATATTTTTATTATGGAATATTTGATACATACAAATGAACATTTTGGCAAATATATGTATGTGTAATGCTGAAGTAAATACTTAGGATTCCACTTCCCAACTTAGAATTAAGATATTAACAGTATTCTGTTTCCCTGTGTTCTCTCCTTGGCACCAATCCCTTCCTTTCTGTCTCCCATTACTCAAGAGATAATGTTATCCCAGAGTTTTCTTTTTAATTATTATTTCACATTTCTTTATATACCACTGATTTTTGTTTGTTTTTTATAAGATTTACGTAGATATTATTTCATCTTGTATGTTGTGCTGCTATATTATATTCCTTTTTACTTAATAATTTGCTTCTAATGTTTATCCAGAGATGTTGTTTGGTATATAAGATGTAAAATAGGAATAGAAATTTCCAGACCATGTTTGCTAGCCAAAAATGTATTTTAAGATCAACACTATTTTGAGATATAACAAACTAAAAATACTGAAATATTAAAATGTTACATCTTCAGATTTGGTAAAACTAAAAACACTTTGCAAAATGTTGTATCTCTGGATTTAGTAAAACTGGACTATCTCCTATGACTAGCTTATTTCACTTAGCATGATATCTCATGGTTCATGGTCACTTGGAAGCTAATTCAATAAAACAGCACATAGTGTTTAAGTCTGAGACAAAAGTTACATTTCTGTGTGCTGAGTGCACCTGAAATTCCAGAAATACTATGTGCTTTTTTTACAGTACATGGAATATACCCAATTAACAAATTTTTAAGTATATTGTATATTGTACAATATTATTAATAATATGCTCATTGTTTCAGAGCAAGTCCCTAGAACATTTTCATCTTGCATGATCTGAAATTTATTGCATGGCTACTCCACACTCCCACGTCCCTCCAGTGCTTGGCTGCTTGACAACTTTCAATAACTTGTACAAGTAAAATCATGTGATATCTGTTCTTCTGTAACTAACTTATTTCACTTAGTATGATGTCCTCATGGTTCATCCAGATTCTATTATATGCTAGAATATCTTTTTTTAAGGCTGAATAATATTCCCTTGAATTCATATAATGCATTTTCTTTATACATTCATCTGTCCCTAGACACCTGGGTGTTTTCACCTCTTGGCTGTTTCAGTGAAGATAGGAGTGCTGTCTCTTTGAGATCCTGGTTTCAGGTCTTTATACCCAGAAGTGGGATTGCTGGATCATACGACAGTTCTATTTTTAATTTTCTGAGGCGCCTTCACACTGTTTTCAAAAGTAGTAACACAGGTCCCAATTTCTTCACATCTTCACCTATACTTGTCATCTAATCTATTTAACATCTACTATCTATTTATCATCATCTATATATATCACACCTACAAGTGTAAAGTGATATTGCATTGTGTTTTTCTTCTTTTATATCAGATAGTTTATTCACTTGTCAGGTACATTTTGGGCACCAACAGGCTGTACAATGTTTATACTGAAAGCCTTTCTCCCCATCTCTCCTTGGTTTCCCTGATGATTACTGACACTGAGCACCTTTTCAAATACCTGATAATTATTTGAATGTCATCTTTGGAGGTGTCTATTCAGACCTTTTGTCCACTTTTTAACAAAATATTTTATTGAGTTTTATGAGTTCCCTATATGTTTTGGATACCAACCTGTTATCAGATATATAGTTGACAAATAAATTCCCCCATCCAGTCCTACTAAGGCATGATGCACGTGTGTGAATGCACATGCATGTGCATTGGTATGTGGAGGTGTGTTGAATTTATTTTAGCAATTAATTGTTGAATCAATTTGACTTTTGAACAATACAGATTTGAACTGCATAGGTCCACTTAGATGCAGATTTTTTTCAGTAAATATATTGGGAAATTTTTTGGAGATTTGCAGCCATTTGAAAAAATATTTTCTTAATTCTAACTTACATTATTATAAGACTATAGTATGTAATACATAAAACATACAAGATATGTGTTAATAAACTGTTCATATTATTGGTAAGACTTCCAGTCAACAGTAAGTTATTAATAGTAGTTAAGTTTTGGGGTAGTCAAAAGTTATATGCAAATTTTTGACTGCAAGGTGAGTTGATGTCCCTAAACCCTCCATCTTCAAGGGTCATCTGTAATCATTAGCAAATTTATAGTTCCTTAGCCTTTCTTCTTGTAAATAGTGTATTCTTATTATGTGATTGCTTAGACACTCCTAGACTTACATTTTTCCTCTAAACAATGAAAATAAAAGTTTTTTGACAGATAAACCATGATAGAACAACCAATTTCCTGAATGCCTATCCATAAAAAAATAATAAGATTGGTCTTCTTGGAGAAAAAAAAATACCCTACACTATATAGAAAATGTATAGAAGCATGCACATCTGTTATTCAAATTAGATTACCATTCTTCAGTTTCACAACAGCTTTGAAAAATAATGTCTAGGAATGAACTTAGAGGCACTAAATATGAAGACAGTTAGTTGTCTTCATTTACCGCATGATATGGAGAGGATTGATACTTTCTTTTGCCTTTGTTCTCTGAGAATAATATGAAGAATATCAGCTTGGTCTTCAAACGCCTGAAGTCCATGGGTGCAATGAAAACGCATGTTTAAATATTATAGGAAATAACATTGCATGCAAGCATGTTATACAGGTGGAAAAATGTCAAAAGGCCATCTATAACAATTCTGAAAGTTACTATTTATCTTCTTTGAATTAAACATCCTTTAAAATAACATGCATAATATGCAATAAGTATTAGTACATTGCCTAGAATTAAATTTTGTAGACACGCTGATTAGGTGCACTGCCTTTGAATACTGAATATATTTGATTGCTGATACTAACTCTTATAGCTATGTGTTTATTTATCTTTCCTGAACTTTTGTTTTCTTAGCTCTAAGATGAAAATAGTAAGATGGACTCTCTAGGGTTGTCATGGCTATTCAATAACATAATGCATATAAACTCCATAGCCAAGGTCTTCGCACATAGTAGGGGCTCCAATAAATTGTAATTATTTTAATCTGCCAGATAAGTATAAGTAAAAGTTAGGTATTTTATAACTCATAGGATATAACAAAATTATTTTGGGGAAATAATGTACATGATAAGCTTCTTTTCCATGTTCTCTTCAATTCTATAGTTTGATCATCAGGGCCATGTGAAGCTATCAAAAATTTGAAAAGAAATAGGAAAAGCTGCTTGATGCAGAATCTGAGTTAGACTTTTACATAAATACTCTAATACAAAGAGACATAATAAAGGCATGGTTTTTGGAGATTAATTTCAGCAGGATGATCTGGTGTCATTTTATTTTAACAACACAAAACCAGCCAATTGAAAGATTTGTGTGATTGATCAACTCTTGCTCTAAGAAAAAGAGTATGCTTTAATTACAGGAAAAATCAATATAAAAGGATTGCTGCATTCTGCCTCATATGTATAAATTCTTCAGTGCATCTCCTGTTAGGAGAATCATGTATGCTACATTTGACTTCATTTGCTATTCAAAAGAATAAAAATAAATAAGCTTAAAGAACAGATGACAGATTCATATTCCAGTGAAATCAGGCAAAAATCTCAGTCTCATGAATACAATGAATTATTAAGAAAAATTGTACTTCAAGGACTTTACAGGTTGATGTTGAAGCACGTAGGGTGACGTGATGAAGCAATTTATGCTTGGTGCTAACTAGAACAAATAATAGTATGTGGTTTTAAGAGAAGCTGAAATGCTTTTTACTTTTCCAAACCCATCAACATGCTATTCTTCAGAAGCAAAAGATCATGAATTTGGGTTTTTAAAATGACGTTAATTAACTCCCTGAAAAGGACTAGATAATTTTAGAACTGTAGGATACCAACATATTACAAGGTTTAAATCTTGACTGTATTTTAAATGCTTGGTAGAGATCTTTTTTTTTTTTCATCTAATTCTTTTAAGTCACTCTTCTCAGTTGCAGTCACTGTATAGCTTTGGACACATACTAACCGCTCTTCTGAGTTTTAATTTCTCATCTGTGAAATGGAAGTACATAAGCCTTTTAAGTTCACAATGTTTTATAAGTATCAGGTAAGGTATTGACATCTATTTAAGACCTGATTGCTATTTTCCTTAAAGATTACCTAGTGAGTGGGCTCCTTAAGGACTCATACGACTTGCAGCTTCCTAGGGAGCCATCAAGACCTGAAGATGTGCTAGGGTGAATAATGAGCCAAGTCATCTGGAAAACATTAAAATGTTAAATGTACCGATATCACCCTTGAGGGTTTATGTCATACTATGTCATGAAGAGTTTGCTTTCAATATTTAATTTAGAAATTGTTATTTTCAGCTTTTTTTGATCAACCATGATTACGTCTGTGAGTGGTACCAAGTAGGGATCTCACTTTACTTTTCCATTCCTATTTGGATAACTAACTTCCTGGTGCTCTAACTGTCCACTTTAGTCTTTGTCTCTGTCAATGCCATCTCTCTCTTAAGCCTCACCTTTTGAGGCCCCACTGAACTGTTCTTTTACCTTGGACAAGTCTTTGGGTTTCTCGCATATCCAGTTTCATCTGCAAATTACGGGGTTGAGTTATAAATCTTTAGGTCCTTTCGGCATCTAAAATTCAGTGATTCTAACTTCTCTGTTTTTACTCTTTGTTCTCAAAATGGAAATGTATGGAAGAGTGGTGTTATGAGCTGAATTGTGTCTCCCCAAATTCACGTGCCATCAGTATTTGGAGATAGGATCTTTAAAAAGGTAATTAAGTTACAATGAGATCATTACGGTGAGCCCTAATCCAATATGATTGGTGTCTGTATAAGAAGAAATGTAGACACGGATATGTGCAGAGGGAAAAGTGTGTGAAAGCAAGGGCAGAAGTCCTCTGGGAGACAAGTCTCAGGAGTGACCAGCCCTGCTGACACCTGATCGTGGACGTGTAGCCTCCAAAATCGTGAGAAGATAAATTTCTGTGTTTAAGTCCTAGCAAACTAATACAGATGGCATACTTCAAATACGCTAAAAATGTGTTTTTCAAATTATCAAGTGGTAGATAAATGCAAAGCTGATATGTTTAAAGCAGTGTCGATAACATTCATAAAACTACTACAATACTTGGCCATCTATTTTTTATTTCTTGCTGTATATATAAGATAAAAAAAGTGAATGAATAGTTTATGAATATGGTTCCTAGAAGAGATCCAAAACATTTGCATATTTTTTCCTGAAATAAAGTCTGAAACTGACTCCCTTTTGGGTTTTTTTGGACTCTTTTCTCCTGACTCATGCCCTCCTATCCTTGCTGCAGGGCTGTGGTCCTGAGTTGACCTTAAGAGCCATCTTTCTTTGTTTTTGGTGATTTCCCTGCTGGCTGGAGACTTCCTTTATCTGTGGCCTTTGAAAAGCTTTTCATCTCTTGCCTCTTAGCTCTACACTCAATGACATTTGCTTAGTGCTTGATTTTATGACTGATCAGAAGTCTGGGGCCTGTGCAGCCCAGGGTTGTCCTTGCTGGTGATGGTACAATGGGTTGAAGGTTCATGCACAATAGGAATTTGTAGAGTTTGGAGATCTGAAATTTTCCCATGTTAGTCTTAGGAAGAGCTGTAGTTTAAGGCGACCTATAACTCTATCTTTCTGTGTGCCTATAAACCAGTCACTTAGTTTCTCTGAATCTAAAAGTCCTTATTTGTAAAATAAGAATTAAAAAAAATCTCCATTTGGAGATTGTGATGATTAAATTAGAAAATGAATTTGAAAGCTCTTAGCTAATTGTTTTTTATATGACATATATTTGGTAATGAAAAAAAACTCACCCATCCTCATTCTTTAATTTCTTAAAATTTTAATTTATTTTTTATTTTATTTATAGCTCTTATCAGTACTGAAAATATATCAGTTACCTTTTTTTACTTATGCATTATCTCAATCTTTCATGAACTATCTAAAAATATGGACTTTGTTTTGTTCTTTGTTATATTCTCAGTAACAGCGATAGTGTCATTTGTTAATGTGCCAAGTGAAGATTTTTAAAATAATGGCAACAGTATTCCTTAATTCTTAGAATAATCTTTGAACAAAAGAATAGAAAGTGATTTTAGTTTGTTGTATCTCCGATCATCACTAACATATTTAAGGGACCAGAATCTATGCTGACCTATTTCACATATTTATTGAACCCTTACTCTATACTGATAAATCTACATAACGTAAATGAAAGAAACACAATTTTATTTCCTTATTAATATTTATACTCTTAGAGAAATACAGCCATTCATTTATCTAATATACGTTCATTAAGTGCCTACAGATATATTTGGACCAGATTTTTCTTCTACGTGTTTGAGATACAGATTTAAAAGATCCTGTCTCTCTACTCAAAGAACGCTCAGTCTGAAGGAGTCATACAAGTAAACCAGCATTATTCCATCATCTAAAAGAGACAATAATAGAATACACCAAGTAGTAAGCTGGCAAGGCAGTGGGAGGTCATGACCAGGAACGACAGTAGATCAGATGACACATGAGCTATGTCTTTAAGGACATGCATGTCCGAATAGAAATAAATAGGGAAAGGACATTCCAAAGGAATCACCATTTGTGAAAGTAGAGAGATGAGAGTGAGCCTGGTGTGTTTGTTAAACTGTAAGTCGCTTTCTGGGCCTTTAAAAAGTGATACACGCTGCATAGTGATGGCCAAAGAGTCTACAAAGGTGCAGAGACCAAATCTTGATCAGTTTTGATGACAACTGAATTCTGATTTTACAGCCTATGCTATGGAGACATAGAGTGTCACATGAGGAAATCAGCATTTTACAAAAACCTTAGCAATGTGGGGGAAAGGATAGAATAATTCATGAGATTAGAAGGAATGTAATGGTATAGACTTCCAAATGAGTACAGATGATTCAAAAAGAAAACCACATACAAAGTAACATTTGAAATACAAGACCACATATGTTTAAAGATAAGATTTGGCAAATAAATTATGAAATAAAGTTCCCTTATTTTTCTCTTTGTTGTTTCTTTTTCTTTGTTTTTAATCAATTCATTTTGATTACAGAGACAATTATTTCTACAACATATTATGTGTTCAAATTTTATAATTCCTCATTCAACTTTCAAATGGAAAACTTATAAGTGTTGATGCCATAGCATTGCTGAAAAATTGACCCAGAGAATAGGAGTTCTATCATGTGCATCTACTGGTTTATTGGGGAATCTATGTTTAGACATAATGGCTTCCAAGTCATGATTCTTACTTTTCATGTCAAGATACAACATATAGAGGAACATGTCGTATCTTAAACTTTGAATGTCATTTCTGGTATTTAAACTATATTTGAAATAACAATAGTAATAAAGGAGCCCTTCACATAAGCAGGTCACACCTACAACTCAAGATATCTAAGGCACTAAATTAACTTAAAATTATACTAACAATCTCCTTTTAAGAGTCTCATTCCTGGAAACATGCTAAAAATTTAAGAAATCTACTGTTATACTGGCAACATAACAAGCTTTTTAAAAAAGTATGCAGACTAATGATCTGCATCATGTAGAAACTCCATCAATATACAGCTAGTGTCATATAGTCTTAAGGAATTATCATTAATCTGTGAGTGCATTTCTAAAACTTCTATGTTTTAGTCTTAGGATGATTAGCTTTCACAAAGCAGGTTTTTATTAGGATGAAGGAAAAGAGCTAATGTAATATTTTCTATGAATGCTACATTAACATTACAGATTTAAAAATTTCTAGTGCTATAGTAAAGAGTGTGCAAGATTATTTTATTGATTATTTCTGTAATGTTAGGCAAGATATTAAACTTATCTCTCAGTACGCTTATCAGGGAAAAAGTGTAATTTGAGAATAATTGGATTCCTTCTCAGTTATGATTACACATGAATTTCTAGTAATACTTAAACATTTATTGTGCACAAAATTACATAAGAGAATTTAAAAGAATAAAATAAAAGTCTCCCTTGAAAATAGCTCAGAGTGGAATTTAGATTTTCATGGTTTGTAATTATTCATGTTTTAGAAAGATTATCTGGAGGTACTGTTGAAGGCGAACTAGATTCAGGATGTCTAGAGTCTAGAAAGACTGGAGACTAATGGGGAGACTATTGGCACCTCCACCTAAGAAGCGATGAATGTCATTCCTAATAACGTCCTATTAAGCTACATACTCACCCATCACACAAAATCTAAAGAACGTGTGAGAAGTAGCATGCATCAAATTTAAGAAATATTTAAAAATACAACTGTCAAGAATAATAGTCCAGAAATGCTTAATGAAATGCCTACAGTCTAGGTGAAAAACATATACAAATTCTGAACCAGTAGCAGTCTGGGTTCCAGAATGAAAATGATGACAAATTCAAGCTGGGTTATTTTGGTGAACTTTAAAAAAAGATTATTTTCAAAGATTTTGGAGGCATTGGAAGTAAGCAAAGAATAGGAGCATAGCTCCTAGGATGTGAACATGGGTAGAAAGCAGTTACCAGAATTCAGGGAGACCTACATTGATAGCAGCACATAGGGGACCTTGTAGGGAAGGATAAGGGGAATAAATAGCCCTGTCTCTCTTCTTGTCCCTTGTGAATTCAGGCTAGCACCTAATTAACAGAACTTTACCAGATGCTAGATAGCTAAGAGGCTTAATAACAACTTATTGGTTGGAATCCTAGAACACAGAGAAGTAGGGTGAACAAAGAATATTAAGGGTTAAATGGAAAACATCTAACAAAAATCACACAAATTAGTCACAGGAAGTAGATATTATCAGGAGCCCAGTCCTCTAGCAATTAAGGAATGTGCAGATGAGCAATTGCCTCTATTATATTGCATTTTTAAGAGCATGGGCATCAATAAATCAGGATACCACTGAATTCCAAGTACCTGATACTTAGGAAATGTACAATGTACTTTTGTGAAGGAATTAATGGAACAATGAATGAGTCAACTTACTTTATCTTCTGGTCTATGCATCATCTCTCATTTATGACTATACTGTTATCTTGTGAACTTGGTGATCTATATATATACATAGTGTGTATGTCTTGCTGACTTACTGCTTTAGATGAACATTATTATCTGGCATTTCAGGCTCAGTCACTCTAACTACTTTATGTTAAGAAAACATCCTGGCTGAATTTTAGTGCTGTAACCTCTGTTTTCATCTCATGACTTACCCCAAAAGTAGCATTTAGATAGAATGGGACTATCATTAGGGCAGTGGGTAATAATGATCAAGGAATAGTGGAAATAATTTTAATAATTATTTAACACATAGAATCAATAAGATTGACAACTAATAAAATTAGCGTAATGGAGACAGAGGAGGCATAGTGAATTCTTTGTGAAGAGGAGCAGAATTCACCATCTGGGAAGTTGTCATTTTGCAAGGGGCATTTACCTTTAAGAGGAAAATCTCCATTTGTGTGGGTGTTCCTCTCATTACCAGGAAGAGAAGGATGACTCTAAAGCTCTAGAAACTTATCAATGAAGACTGAAATGACTTGAATCTGCGTAACAACCTTACCCTCATTACTGATTTTGGTGGTAACCTCCCCATAACTTCCACTTTCCCTTCCCCCAGTATTTTTTATCCTTAGCTAGAGATGATATTTAAGGTGGTGGCTTGGGCCATTTTTGAGTTATTCACTTTTCCTGTGTCTCTCCCATGTATACAGGAGGTATACATATTATTAAGCTTTTGTTTGTCTTTTATCTTTTATTACAACGGGTATCTCAGCCAAGAACCTAGAAAGGCAAAGAGAAATAATTTTCCTCCATATACATGGATCGTGGCTTAAACATTTCTATTGGCTAATGAGAGCCTCATATTAAACAAACAAACAACAATATCAGTAACAGCAACAAATGCTTCCAATGTGTTTTTAACACAAACTGTTTCAGCGTTTCAGGAAGACATTGATGACTCCTAAGTAGGGTACATGAGAACTGCCGTCAGAGTGCTATAGAGACGATGTGCAAGACCGTAAGCAGTGTGTCTTATACAGTCCTGCCTATTTAGGGGTGTCCATCCAGTGTGGGACCTCCTAAATGTTAACTGCTATGAAGGAAGATTTTTATCACTTGAGAAAGTAACACACATGTGATTTCAGGGACTCTGGGATGTACTAAACACAATCTTCCCTCATTGAACATCTCCTGTAACATTTTCCCACTCTGGGTTACAGTAACAACTGTCAATGTTTTCTCTATTTCCCTGTCTTAGACTAAGAGCACCTTGATGTCAAAGACAATGTGTTTATATCCAAATCTCCTTTAGTAATGAGTGTAGGACTTAATATAATTTCCCATGTATGTTCATTTCTGTTCTCGAAGCAACAGTTTAAATAGTCTTTTTCAATCTTTCCAGTAGTGTTCCTGACCTTCATTTTCCATCATTCAATGCCTCATCTATGACATTAACACCTCATTATCATCCCCAAACCCAGCTTTATAGCCTTATCACCTATTTTTCCCAAGAAGACTTGCATAAGCACTGTTCTAGAAAGTAGATAGCTAAACATAAGCAGGGAGAGGGGGGAAGACTGTTCAGATGTTTACTTGCATTCTACACATTCTACACAAGCTGTTCCTGAGATGGGGAGTGAGGGTACAGAAAATATACCGGCCAAAATTAGTCGGTTCCAACATGGAGAGTTGAGCCTGGCTTTACTTCCAATACATTATACACTCATTAAAATAGTATGATTCATGCCCCTCTGTCATTTACATAGTAAATATCTTACCTCCCCAGCCATGACAGTTCCAAAGAGAACCAAATATAGTCAAAAAAACTCCCCTGCCGAACTTGAGTGTGGAGGAGCCCAGGCTAAGGAAGACTCCACCTGTTCCCTTTGAAACCCAACCTCACATAGGGAATATTCATCTCAGTTCAGACGAAAAAGGCTCTCTATTGATCCCTTGGAGGAACCCCTCTGGGTCTGTCTACCCATGCCATCCCAGGCACCTCTCTCTCCTTTCTTTAACTCAATTTCTCCTTAATGTTCAACTCCTTTTCTATGTCCCTTCTTGAATTCTTTCTTTCAAGGAGACCTGGACCTGACGTCTTTCCCTTTACTTTTTTATTTTTTCTTAAGGTATTATTGATATACACTCTTATGAAGGTTTCACATGAAAAAACAATGTTGTTACTACATTTACCCATATTATCAAGTCTCCACCCATACCCCAATGCAGTCACTGTCCATCAGTGTAGTAAGATGCCACAGATTCACTGTTTGCCTTCTCTGTGCTACACTGTTTTCCCTGTGATTCCCCACACCATGTGTACTAAACATAATACCCCACAATCCCCTTCTCCCACCCTCCCCACCTGCCCTCCCACACCCCTCCCCTTTGGTAACCACTAGTTCCTTCTTGGAGACTCTGAGACTGCTGCTATTTTGTTCCTTCAGTTTTGCTTTGTTGTTATACTCCACAAATGAGGAAAATCATTTGGTACATGTCTTTCTCTGCCTGCCTTATATCACTGAGCATAACATCCTCCAGCTTCTTCCATGTTGTTGCAAATGGTAGGATTTGTTTCTTTCTTATGGCTGAATAGTATTCCATTGTGTATATGTACCACCTCTTCTTTATCCATTCATCTACTGATGGACACTTAGGTTGCTTCCATATCTTGGATATTGTAAAAAGTGCTGCAATAAACATAGGGGTGCATATGTCTTTTGAATCTGAGAAGTTGTATTCTTGGGGAAATTCCAAGGAGTGGGATTCCTGGGTCAAATGCTATTTCTATTTTTAGTTTTTTGAGGAACCTCCATATTGCTTTCCACAATGGTTAAACTAGCTTACATTCCCACCTGCAGTGTAAGAGAATTCAAATTTCTCCACATCCTTGCCAGCATTTGTTGTTCTTAGTCTTTTCGATGCTGGCAGTCCTTACTGGTGTGAGGTGATATCTCATTGTGGTTTTAATTTGCATTTCCCTGATGATTAGCGATGTGGAGCATCTTTTCATGTGTCTGTTGGCCATCTGAATTTCTTCTTTGGAGAACTGTCTCTTCAGATCCTCTGCCCATTTTTTAATCAGGTTATTTGCTTTTTGGGTGTTGAGGCATGTAAGTTCTTTATATAATTTGGATGTTAACCCCTTGTCAAATATGTCATTTACAAATATATTCTCCCATACTGTAGGGTGCCTTTTTGTTCTGTTGATGGTATCCTTTGCTGTACAGAAACACTTTAGTTTGATGTAGTCCCATGAGTTCATTTTTGCTTTTTTTTCCCTTGCTCGAGGAGATGTGTTCAGGAAGAAGTTGCTCATGCTTATATTCAGGAGATTTTTGCCTATATTGTCTTCTAAGAGTTTTATGGTTTCATGACTTACATTCAGGTCCTTGATCCATTTTGAGTTTACTTTTGTGTATGGGGTTAAACAATAATCCAGTTTAATTCTCTTGCATATAGCTGTCCAGTTTTGCCAACACCAGCTGTTGAAGAAGCTGTCATTTCCCCATTGTATGTCCATGGCTCCTTTATCATATATTAATTGACCATATACACTTGGATTTATATCTGGGCTCCCTAGTCTGTTCCATTGGTCTATGGGTCTGTTCTTGTGCCAGTACCAAATTGTCTTGATTACTGTGGCTTTGTAGTAGAGCTTAAAGTTGGGGAGCATAATCCCCCCAGCTTTATTCTTCCTTCTCAGGATTGCTTTGGCTATTCGGAGTCTTTTGTGGTTCCATATGAATTTTAAAATGATTTTCTCTAGTTCGTTGAAGAATGCTGTTGGTATTTTGATAGGAATTGCATTGAATCTGTAGATTGCATTAGGCAGGATGGCAATTTTGACAATATTAATTCTTCCTATCCATTAGCACAGGATGTGTTTCCATTTATTGGTATCTTCTTTAATTTCTCTCATCAGTGTTTTATAGTTTTCAGAGTATAGGTCTTTCACTTCTTTGGTTAGGTTAGGTTTATTCCTAGGTATTTTATTCTTTTTGATGCAAATGTGAATGGAATTGTTTTCCTGATTTCTCTCTTCGCTAGTTAATTGTTAGTGTATAGGAATTCCATAGATTTCTGTGTATAAATTTTGTATCCTGCAATTTTGCTGAACTCAGATATTAGATCTAGTAGTTTTGGAGTGGAGTCTTTAGGGTTTTTTATGTACAATATTATGTCATCTGAAAACAGGGACAGTTTAACTTCTTCCTTGCCAATCTGGATGCTTTTTTATTTCTTTGTGTTGTCTTATTGCTGTGGCTAGGACCTCCAGTACTATGCTGAATAGAAGAGGGAGGACTGGGCATCCTTGTCTTGTTCCTGATCTTAAAGGAAAAGCTTTCAGCTACTCGCTGTTAAGTATAATGTTGGCTGTGGGTTTGTGACATATGGCCTTTATTATGTTGAGGTACTTGCCCTCTACACCCATTTTGTTGAAAGTTTTTATCATGAATGGATGTTGAATTTTGTCAAATGCTTTGTCAGCATCTATGGAGATGATCATGTGGTTTTTGTCCTTCTTGTTGTTGATGTAATGGATGATGTTGATGGATTTTCAAATGTTGAACCATCCTTGCATACCTGGAGTAAATCCTATTTGATCATGATAGAAGATATTTTTGGTGTATTTTTTAATTCGGTTTGCTAATATTTGGTTGAGTATTTTTGCATCTATGTTCATAAGGGATATTGGTCTATAATTTTCTTTTTTTTGGTGTGTGCCTGGTTTTGGTATTAAAGTGATGCTTGCATCATAGAATGAGTTTGGAAGTATTCCCTCTTCTTCTACTCTTTGGAAAACTTTAAGGAGGATGAATATTAGGTCTTCGCTAAATGATGAAATTCAGCAGTGAAGCCATCTGGTCTAGGCATTTTGTTCTTAAGTAGGTTTTTGATGACCAGTTCAATTTCGTTGCTGGTAATTGGTCTGTTGGGATTTTCTGTTTCTTTCTGGGTCAGCTTTGGAAGGTTGTGTTTTTCTAGAAAGTTGTTCATTTCTTCTAGGTTATCCAGTTTGTTAGCATATAATTTTTCATAGTATTCTCTAATAATTTTCATTTATCTGTGGTATCCGTAGTGATTTTTCCTTTCTTATTTCTGATTCTGTTTATGTGAGTAGACTCTCTTTTTTTCCTGATAAGCCTGGCTATGGGTATATCTATTTTGTTTATTTTCTCAAAGAACTAGCTCTGGCTTTCATTGATTCTTTCTATTGTTTTATTCTTCTCAATTTTATTTATTTCTGCTTTAATCTTTATCGTGTCCCTCCTTCTACTGACCTTGGACCCGTTTGTTCTTCTTTTTCTAGTTTCGTTAATTGTAAGTTTAGACTGCTCATATGCGATTGTCTTTTTTCCTTGGGTAGGCCTGTATTGCAATATACTTTCCTCTTAGCACGGCCTTCGCTGGTTCCCTCCAGATTTTGCAGTGTTTAATTACTGTTGTCATTTGTCTCCATATATTTCTTGATCTCTGTTTTATTTGGTCATTGATGCATTGGTTATTTAGGCATGTTGTGAAGCCCCATGTGTTTGTGGGATTTTTCATTTTCTTTGCATAATTCATTTCTAGTTTCATACCTTTGTGCTCTGAGAAATTGGTTAGTACAATTTAAATCTTTTTGAATTTACTGAGGCTCTTTTTGTGGCCTATATATGATCTATTCTTGAAAATGTTCCATGTGCACTTGAGAGGAATGTGTATTCTGCTGCTTTTGAGTGTAGAGTTCTTTAGATGTCTGTTAGGTCCATCTGTTCTATTTATTGTTCAGTGCCTCTTTCTCCTTACTTATTTTCTGTCTGGTTGATCTTTCCTTCAGAGTGAGTGGAGTGTTGAAGTCTCCTAGAATGAATGCATTGCATTCTATTTCTCCTTTTAATTCTGTTAGTATTTGTTTCACATATGTAGGTGCTCCTGTGTTGGGCACATAGATATTTATAATGGTTAGATCTTCTTGTTTGATTGACCCTTTTATCATTATGTAATGTCCTTCTTTGTCTTTGTGACTTTGTTTTGAAATCTATTTTGTCTGATACAAGTACTGCAACTCCTGCTTTTTTCTCCCTATTAGTTGCATAAAATGTATTTTTCCATCCATGCACTTTTAGTCTGTGTAGGTCTTTGGGTTTAAAGTGAGTCTCTTGTAGGCAGCATATAGATGAGTCTTGTTTCTTTCTCCATTCAGTAACTTTATGCCTTTTGATTGGTGCATTCAGTCCATTTAAATTTAGGGTGATTATCAGTAGGTATGTACTTATTGCCATTGCAGGCTTTAGATTTGTAGTTACCAAAGGTTCAGGGTTAACTTCCTTACTATCTAAGAGTCTAACTTAACTCACTTAATATGCTATTACAAACACAATCTAAAGTTTTTTTTCTTCCTCCTTGTTCTTCCTCCTCCATTGTTTATATATTAGGTATCATATTCTGTACTGTTTGTCTATCTCTTGATTGACTTTGGGGACAGTTAATTTAATTTTGCATTTGGTTAGTAAATAGCTGTTCTACTTTCTTTACTGTGGTTTTATTACCTCTGGTGACAGCTATTAAACTGTTGGGACACTTCCATCCATAGCAGTCCCTCCAAAATACACTGTAGAGATGGTTTGTGGGAGGTAAATTCTTTCAGCTTTTGCTTATCTGGAAATTGTTTAATCCCTCCTTCAAATTTAAATGATAATCTTGGTGGATAAAGTATTCTTGGTTCAAGGCACTTCTGCTTCATTGCATTAAATACATCATGCCACTCCCTTCTGGCCTATAAGGTTTCTGTTGAGAAATCTGATGATAGCCTGATGGGCTTCCCTTTGTATGTTATCTTCTTTCTCTCTCTGGCTGCTTTTAATAGTTTCTCCTTATCCTTGATCTTTTCCATTTTAATTACTATATGTCCTGGTGTTGTTTTCCTTGTCCCTTGTGCTGGGAGATCTGTGCATCTCCATGACCTGAGAGACTATCTCCTTCACCAGACTGGGGAAGTTTTTAGAAATTAACTCCTCAAAGATACTTTCTATCCATTTTCCTCTCTCTTCTTCTTCTGGTACCCCTATAATGCGAATATTGTTCTGTTTGGATTGGTCACACAGTTCTCAATATTCTTTCATTCTCAGAGATCTTTTTTTTCTCTCTGTGCCTCAGGTTCTTTGTATTCCTCCTCTCTAATTTCTATTTCATTTATTGTCTCCTCCACCATATCCAATCTGCTTTTAATACCCTCCATTGTGCTCTTCAATGATTGGATCTCTGATGGTAATTCATTCCTGAGTTCTTGAATATCTTTCCATACCTCCATAAGCATGTTAATGATTTTTATTGTGAGCTTGCTTTCAGGAAGAATCATGTGGTCGATGTCATTTAAATCTTTCTCAGGAGTTGTATTAATAATTTTACTCTGAACCTGGTTCCTTTGGCATTTCATATTTGTATATGGCACCCTCTAGTGCCCAGAAACTCTACTCCCTGGAGCTGCTCAGCTCCTGAAGCAATGTCGGGTGTCACAGGGGAGTGATATTGGTGCCTGGGGATAGGAATGAGCTGTTTCCTGCTTCCTGGCTGCTATGCCTGTCTTTACTGCCTGAACCAGTGTGCCAAGCACACACGTATAAGCCTCTATGCTTTGCATTTGTAGTTGCTGTAGACAGATCTTCCTTCTTGCTGGGCTAATGCCAGGATACGGTTTGCTGGTTTGTGATCCAGGTAGGGCTGGCTGGAAAAAAGGCCAAGTAGGCTGCGTATCACAGAAGGGGTCCTTGGAGATGTGTAGCCAGCCAGGGAGCTGGAGCACCTGAAGATCGTCTAAGGAGGAAGATTTTCTTTTCCTCCTTAAATATGAGAGTCTATATGGCAAATCTCCCAACCTGCTGAGCAGAGTGCACCTGGACAATTTTGTCTACCTGTCCTCTCTCCTGAGCAGTAAGCTCTGTGCTATCCTTGCTCCTTTAGCCCCTTTAGGAAGTCTCTCAGATTGCTGGCCTTTCTTTTGTCCCAGAACTGCCAGAAATGGATCCCTGCTTTCCATAAGCAGCTGGAATCTCAGTCTCTCCAGGAATTCTGCCTGTTTTAGCTTTCCAATCCCATAATCACGAGAGTATCCTGCAAGCACCATGAAATGTGGGTTTGTGCTCCCAAAGCAGATCCCCGGAGTTACGTATTCAGCAGTTCCCAGGCCTCCACTCCCTCCCTGCTTCTTTTCTCTTCCTCCTGCCCATGAGCTGGGGTGGGGGAAGGGCTTTGTTCCCACCAGGCCACAGCTCTGGTATGTTACCCTGTTCTGTGAGGTCTGTTCTTTTCTCCAGATTTATGCAGTCTGGCACAGTCCTCTTTCCTGCTGCTCTTTCAGGAGTAGTTGTATTAATTATATTTTAGTATTATATGCGGTTTTAGGAGGAAGCCTGTGTCTCACCTTTGATGCCGCCATCTTTAATCTCCTTTGCCTTTGGTCATGATTTTTAAAAAAGTTTAGCATTACAATTATCATTTTTTTCCTCTATGTATTAAAATTTTCCTAGTCCTCAAGTTTATGAAATAAAACCTCTACCATCTTTTAAGCCACACAACATGTTAATAATGATTAGACCACAGCTCAGTACCTGGGTTATACTGGGTAAACGGTAAATGTGGGTTAAACTGAATTAAGTGACAGTATTCATTTCCTGTGGATATGTTCATTAGTTAAGTCTGTATCTGGCACTGAATCACAGAGACACAGTCAAGGACCAACTTAAGCCATATCTGCATCTAGAATGATAATGTGTATTTAACAGTCCTGAAATAAATGTTTGTCTCCAAATTTATTAAATTTTATATTTATTAAGTGGAGGGGAAGGCATGTGACCCATGACCTTCCAAAGATCACCAGAAATACCCTTTAGCTGAATAAAATTGGGTTGATTGGTTTGTTCAATGAGGGAGAACTCATACCCTGAGAACCGTGGGGATGTCTCACTAAGAGTATGTCATAAAAGACTGGATTTGAAATTGTGTTTAAAACTTTTCTGTGGGTTGATGCTATCAGGAAGCAGGGATAATTCTGTGATTTGATATATTTACAGTGCTAATCTAGAATAAAGCACAAAGTAAATTTAGAGCTGTAATTTATAAAGAAGCAGCAATTACTTATACTAGTAATGTATTATGGAGGGCTTTTTTTCTTTTTTTTTTTTGGTTTAGACATGTTTCTGTTTTTGTCTATATTTGCACAAGATTACTGAGTACTTTCACTTTCTGTCTTCCTTGATCATGGTCACAGGCAGCCTTGCCTGATATGGTATCTTTGCCATGTTTTTGTCTTGGCTGCCAGAAGCTGCTTTTCTTCTCACTAGCGAGTGGTAGTGCCAAACCCAAATTGAAGCCTCTATAGGATAACAGGAAATAAAGGAACTTTGGGGGTAGGTGTGCACTTCACTGTCACCACCTGCCATTACCAGCAGCAGCATCTCTCACAGAGATGATTATTAGGCATGTCCTGTGCACCCAGCACTGTATTTAGAGGTCTGCCAACACTGTCCTTGGGACTGAGTGCTGTCATCTGCCCAATGTACAGACAGGGAACTACCAGCCAAACCACGTGGTCAGTAATTGGCGCCTCCTTCACACAGTCACCTTAACTTCCCCTTTCTCTATTCAAATCCCAGCTCAGCCTATTGTGTACAACTTTGAAGGGTTGTCATTTCTTTGACATCTCACAATGTGAGGAGGCTTAAGGCACTTTAAGATATTTAGGAAATGTAGAGGATTTGGTAAACTGCCTACCCCAGAGCAGAACTCAACATATGCTAATTCACTTTCTTTTCCCTCTATCACAATATTTTCAGTCATGCTGAGCATTTAGGTTTGCTTAAGACTGTAAGTCTGGGGAGAGGAAATCTTGGGGCAAAATACCTCTAAAAACCAAAATCAGTCAAAGGGAGAAATAAAGTTTAAAACCTGTTTATTGCTTACAAACTGCAGTCCAGCGCCATCTCTCTCCCCTGCTCCAGAAGAGGCAAGCAAGCAAGCAAGCCCCTCCCCTTAACCTCTCAGGTTCAGACCTGCTCTCTGTTGCCCAGGTAATTACCCATTGACATGGAGATGAATTCTCTCCACCCCTGAGGATATGCAAATGCACCAAAGCCAAGTGAGATATTCTGGAAATACTACAATTTTACCCACAGGCCACCCCTCCAGAAATCTTGCCTTACAATCTACTCGTTTCCCTTCTTCTGCAATGGTGTCTGTGCAAGAAAACTGGAGCATTGTGACCAGACTAATGACATAACAATAGCAACAGCAATAAAATTATGACAATCCTCAAGCCGGAGATTCAGCTAGGTTCAAAGTCTTATGCAGATTAAGTCCATAGCTCGTCCATTCCATAGGCAGGCAGTAGCTGAGGGTTCAGAGCAATCATCATGCGGCAGCTGCAGCCAGGGGGTGCATTCAGCCCACAAGGACTGTAGGAGAAAATAACCTTAAGGGAGATAAGATACATGTTTTAATGACACCAGCATAGGCAAATCTTGTCCATCAGGTAGAATACATGCAAGAGAGTGGCCCTGTGATAAAACAGTGGCAGGAATGGGATCTCAGCCTGGTCTAGTATACCAGACTTTCACCCGCCTCCGTGTGAGAGTTACAGATGGGTCAATACATAGGACTACAGGAGATACATGTACAGGCCATAAAGATAAAACAAAACTTCCCCGCAAGGTGCTCTTACCTCCTGGACATTTTGGGTACACTACTGTGACCTTTGGGGGCCATTCAGCTGTTATTCCAGGAATACACAGGAGGCCAGCTTCCAGGGCTTTCCTCCAAGGTGCAAGAAGGGCCAGCCATCACTGGTCCATGTGTCAAATGTGCAGGGCCAGGTCCATTCAACAGCTTAATGCAGTAGGGCTGGCAGCAGGATGTTAGTCTGCTGTCCATATCTTGGCTTCAATAATTCTTCTTTGGTTTGGATGTGCAATTGTATAGGAGAGACAGCAAGGTGTGTGAGCATATCCAGAGGGCTCAAAGCTGCTTTACATGGCTTCTCATTCAAATGCCATAGCACCATCCGCATGTGAACTGACCAAACCTTTAGACTATTGGTGTCTGACTTCAGACCAGATTTCAACAAACCATTGTACCTCTCTGTCATGCCTGCCCCAGTAGGATTATATAGTACATGAAATTTCCTCTTTATTCCTAATTGCTGCTCCCATTCTTGTAACGCATGTCCAGTAAAGTAGGTGCCTTTATCGCTTTCAGTCACCTGCGGCCAGCCATAGGCTACAAAGAGATACTCCAGGCCCCTCTTGGTGGTTTGCTGATCTGTCCAACGTGCAGGAAAAGCAACCAATAGTCCAGTAGCCGTGTCCACACAAGTCATGGCATACTGATATCCTTCTGATATAGGCAGAGGCCCAGTATAGTCTATTTGCCACCTGACAAGGGTATTGCCCCCTTACTATTGTCCCATGTTGCTGTGGGACTCAGTGTGAGTCCCTCTTCGAGCACACACGGCACTCCTTCTGGGCTCGGCTGACTCCTTCAAAGGTCAATGGCAAGCCCCACCTACGGGCTACAGCCCACATTGTCTTTTGCCCCACGTGCAACAAACGCTGGTGTAGCCATGGGCCACATCAGAGGCAGGCTCTCCAAGCCAGCACACCTGGGCCAATGTATCTGCTTCATCATTCCCTGGGGATACCAAAGGCCAATGGCCAGTCACATGATATACGGTAACAGTCTTAGTCTGACCAGAGGCCCATATAGGTCTTGCCACAACTCTTGCCCTCAAAGGGGCTAGTGACCAACCATCCAGTTGGTATGACACCATGTCAGTAGCCACAGGGTCAAGTGCAGATAGACGGCCCAGCTGTCAGTGCAGACAACTATGGGGGAAGGCTCCTGGGTGATCACAAGCCATACTGCCCCCAACTCAACCCATTGACTGCTCTTCTCCTCTCAATCCTCCATCCATATTGTCTCAGTCTTAGGATGGAAAGCCACAGCCCTCTGCTTTGGGGGCTGGCCATGACTAGAGTCATCTGTGTATTAAGCATCTTCAGGTATAGGGGCTTTTCCTTCCTGATAAGGAGTCTTAGCTACCAATGGCTCAAAAGCAAGTTCCTCCAGCTTTCCACTGGTATAGGTCACTGGCCTCAATAAGTGTTGGAGTTTTCCACTTAAGAGGCTAGTAAAGAGGGCACTGTGCTGTTGTAAATACGTACCCCATTTGGCCAGTGTAGGTGCCTGTGCCACACCACTCTGGGGCCTTTGGGTCCAGTCTCCCAGCCACCCTGCAATGGGATAGGTGGTTATACCTTGATCAGAGCTGTTACAGCAATGGGCTCCATAGCCAGCAAGTTGTGGTACACAGCAGCCAGTTGCTTCCTTATCAAGGTGTACCAGCTGTGGCAAGAATCCAGTAGGTTGGCGTGTCCATTCAAGCTGCTGCCAAAGACCCCATCCATAACCATCTTTGGTTACATGAACATCTAGTTCACAATGCCTTGATGAGTCCATTACATTCAAGGCCTGTACGGCCTTGACTGCCTGCTTGGCAGTAAAAGCAGCTACACATGTCTCATCCCAGTCCCACCTGATGCCCTTTGGTACCAACTGGTATAAGGGCTTCAGAATTTGTACCAAGTGTGGGATAAACACTTTTTAGTAGCCCAGAAGACCCAAAAACGCTTGTAATACTGCCACAGTGGTAGGGGTGGGGAAAGCCTGGACCTTGTCTATAACTGCTTCAGGAACAACTTTAGTTTTACCTGACCAGACAACCCTCAAGAATTTGACAGAAAAACCAGGTCCCTGAACCTCGGTGCTGTTCACAGCCCATACTTTTTCCTGTAGATGTTGCAACAGTCTAGGAACTGCCCCATCTAAATCTGAAAGAGAATCAGATGTGAGCATAATGTCATCAATGTAGTGATACAACCGCACTGTTTGCAGTTTCTTCCATGTGGCCAAGTCCTGGGCTACAAGTCCATGACAGATGGTGGGGCTGTGAAGGTATCCCTGTGGAAGGGAAGTGAATGTCCACTGCCAGCCTTACCACATGAAGGCAAACTGTTCCTGTATTTCCCATGCTATGTCAATAGAGAAGAAAGCATTAGCAAGGTCTACTACATAATGATACATTCCCAGTTCATGGCTGAGGGTGTCCAGAATGTCTGCTATAGAGGGGACAGCAGCATGCAAAAGGGGTGTGACTTTATTCAATTCCCTGTAGTCTACAGTCATATGCCAGAAGCCATCTGGCTTTCTTACTGGCCACACTGGAGAATTAAAAGGACTATGAGTGGGCTTTATGATGCCCATCCTGTCCAACTCCTGTAGTTTCTCCAATTTCCTTGTGCCCCCCCAGGCAATTTATACTGCTTAGTATTTGTCACCTGCCGAGGTCCAGGCAGAGCTACAGGTGGGTGCTTAGCATGTCCCCTCAGAACTGCCTTTACCACACATACCCTCAGTCTGAACTCACCTACAGTGATCTGTAATCACAGGCCCTGAAGGATATCGACCCCCAAAATATTCTCAGGGATGGGAGAAATGTACACAGTATACTCCTTTGGGGGTAAACACCCTATTGCCAGTGAGATTTGGGCTTTATTCACTCTAATTTCCTTACCCCAATAGCCATCTATTACAGCAGGCGTCCCGGGAAAACTCTCAGGTTGCCATGAATCAGAGAACACTCAGCTCCTGTGTCCACCAGCGCCAGGACACATTGTACATTCACAGGGGACCAATGAATTGATAATTCTACATGTGGCCTCTGGTCCCCACCATGTCCCCCAAGGTGGGGACTTTGACCCCCCCTCAGTCGAACCACGATGCCCAATCATCCTCCTGTGGGTGTGAGGGTTCAGGCGAATCCTGAGTACTGTCTCCCAGGAAGTTTTGCAGGGACACAGGCTGGGCATGAGGCCTTGACTCTGGCTTCTGTGTCCTGGACCTCAGCAGCTGGAACTGCTGCTCTGGCTTTAATTGGAGCCACAGTTCTAACAATATTTTTTGGGGTTGCCCATCGAGTTTTTCTTTCACTACTCTGGCCTTTATCAAATCAACCCACATCTGGGTTGTTGAGACCTTCACGGGGCCTTTTGCACTTCTCCTTTCAGTCATGGCCTGTACTTCCCTCTGTACCCTTATTGTTTCAACCTCCCCCAAATTTTCTAAAGTACAAGTAGCCTCACTTATGGGCTGCCCTAGGTGGGGGACAAGTAGCCTCACTTACGGGCTGCCCTAGGTGGGGGAAAAGGAAAAGAATGTTCACTAGGGATTCAAAGAGAGATGTGGGAGCTGAATGCAGCACCAGGTTTCTCATTTCTATAGTGAACACTGCCTCATCAGGGCCCTGGGATCCATATTATAGATGATATTTTTTATACCCAATTCCCATAGTACCTGATGTAGCTCTGTATACATTTTCCAACTACTGGGAAAATATGGTAAATCACCCTGATTAGGCCAAACTACCCTGATGGCAGCTGTCAGCCATTCCAGGAGTGTCTGATTCCCTGAGGCATGATGGGCATTTTGCAACCACTGCTGCAGGGAAGGATGAGTCATCAGGGAAGCCATTCTACTCATCTCAGTACCCGACATAACAATGTTCTCCACGCCCATATCCCAGGGACTTAAAAGCCATGTAGGCAGAGATTCTGATGGCCTCTGCCTATATTAGACGCTCATGTCCACCAGCTCATCCTGGGTATAGGGGCGGAGCATGGATTGTTCCACAACCTGGGGAGGGAGCTGCTCTTCCCCACGAGGAGCCTGTGGTTGTTTTGTTTTTGTTTTCTTATTTAAAGCTGGGTGGGCCTTTAAAACAGGAGAAGATGGTACCTCCAGTGGTGCCTGAGTAGCAGATCTGCCATTAGCCTCACCTCCTCCTCTTCTCCCTCAGGCTCCTTTACCAATGCTCCTCCTCCACCATTTCTGGGGCTGAAGGCACTACTCTTTATTCCCCCTCCCCAATGGCCTCCTGCAAGGTGGCTTTTCCTGATGACTCCCCCCTTGCCGCTAAGGAGTCTTCTAGGAGCATGACCTGTCTTTTCAGTAACTGTCTCTCTTCTTTTATATCATCCCATAGGTCCTCACCCAGCTCCTCCAAGTGATGGTGAAGTGTGTCTCTCTCCCACCTAAGTCCCTCTCTCTCCTATATAACATTTTCCACTATCTTGATGAAAAGAGAACATACAGTGGCAGCCACTACATGACCCCCTAAGGTCTCCAAGCAGTCTTCCAACTCACTGAGGGCTAATTCTGCAGTTTCTGGTTTTTCCACCCTTCCCCAGTTCTGGGGAAGGCCCCACCCCTCTAAGAAGTACTTTACCCTAGACCAATTCCCCACTAGGGGTTCCCAAATTGGAAGCACCCCAGCTGGGGGGATAATAATAGGTGAAGCTGCACCCTTTGCCACTGGGGGTGGAACAGGGGGGCTTCTGGGAATTTCCCCATTATTTCTAGAGGCAGCCCTCCCAAAGGTCACACCCATTATGACAGATTTTGGGTTCAGAGGCACCCTGCTGACTGCCACCAGATGTAAGTCTTGGGAGAGGAAATCATGGGGCAAAATACCTCTAAAAACCAAAATCAGTCAAAGGGAGAAATAATGTTTAAAATCTGTTTATTGCTTACAAACTGCAGTCCAGCGTTATCTCTTGCCCCTGTTCCAGAAGAGGCAAGCAAGCCCCTCCCCTTAACCTCTCAAGTTCAGACACGCCCTCAGTTGCCCAGGTAATTACCCATTGACATGGAGAAGTTCTCTCCATCCCTGAGGATATGCAAATGCACCAAGGCCAGATGAGATATTCTGGAAATATTACAATTTTACCCACAAAGACAAAACACCTTTTAGTAGAATATTAATTTATAATAACCAAGTCAATTAATCTCAATACATACTCTTTTGAGGGAAAAACTTATTCAATACGGAGTGCTGCCTGAAGCTACCTGGTTCTATTGATATCTAGACAGAATTTAGGGAATAAGCGGCCTGGTGTTATCTCTGGTCCTGTGAGTGACAGAGACTGTCCCGAGTGATCCATTTGGTTGGTCATTTCTTCAGCCTGCAGTGGTTTTCTTATGTGCATGTAGTGATCAGCGTTCAGTGAAGCACCTGATGAGGCTTCTCTCAAGATTGCCTGTTCTCTCTCTCTGTGTGTACATCTCCCTCTCTCTCTCTCTCTGTCTCTCTGTTTCTGTCTCTGTCTCTGTCTGTCTCTCTCTCTCTCTTTCTGTTCTCCTCTGGGAACTCTAGCAGTCTGAGCTTCCTCAAATTTCCAAGTTGATCTCCTTGACTTAGCCAGCCTTCTGGACTCTGCCTTAGTTCCTGCCCTTACTCCACGAGATGGAGGCTTTCTTCTATGGGGTGATCCTAAGACTCACCTTAGGTTTTCCCCTTCTCTCAGGTAGCACTGGATTTTGTTGCCTAATGTCCACACTCTTCAGAGTCATTGTTCCATATACCAATTCTAGCTATTTAGTTGTTTCATATGGAAGGGTAAATGGAGTGTTTATTAATTCATTTGGGTAGAAGAAAAAGGACCTCAGGCACAGATCTGAGGTAAGTTTGTCCATAAGTCTAGGGGCTTTCTCCCTCTGTGGTTCTTTCCACTCTAAGAAGCCCCCTACCACCTCAATTTTTAGCATCTCTGGGAGCCCCAAATGCCACCCTCTCCCACATCAGTCCAGTAAGACTGAACTTTTCTATGTGAGTTTATTTGCTGTGCACTGATGGATGGTGAATTTTGTTATTTGTTAGTGTTTTCTTTTAAATGTTTTGTCCAGATTTTATAATTACTATAATTAGTAAATGTAGTCCTAAATAAGTTATCCTACAAAGAATGGAGATGGATATCCATTGAAATTACTTATATTCTGAATGCAGATGAGTTATATTTATTGAAAGTTAAAATATAAGGCTGAAGAGCTTTGTGATCTTCACTTTTGATTAAGGCCCAAAGTTTGTGAGAGATTTGCTTTCTTAATAAAAAAAACAAGATCAACAACAAAAAACAGTGCACCCAAATTTGAACTGTTTTATTTCAAAAGGCTGAGTCTCTGTTTCTGAATACCTTGCTATTGACAGAAAATTCTTTTCTTGTGGTACTCATTTAAAAGCAAATAATTTATAGAAGATAGAATTTGCATTAACAGAAGTATTGTTTACGTGTGCATTGATCAATTCTGTCATTTTTTAAGAAATGAGAATTTGTAAGTATTTAATCCATTCCTAATTCATACACTTGAGGAGGAGCAGAACATGCCACTACAAAATGTACCACTTTGGCATGTGGATTGTTTTGAGTTGAAGGCAGAAGACCCAGCAGATTAAGGAAAGCTTTTCCCCTCTCCCACGGTTGTGTAAGAGAATTTAGATAGGAGGCCTCTACCAGGAAGAGAGCTATTACCAGAGAACTTTTTATATCAGAAACACTTACCTGCATGGCTTAGCAGACATTTGTTTACCACACATTTCCTCTTCTTATGTTGAGACCGTGGGTTTAGGCAGAGTAGGGTGAGGGCCTCTGGAGAAAAAGCAGAGAAAGATAATTACAGTCAGAGCAATATAACAATGTGCAAAGAAGTCCCTATCGAAACTCTGTGCTAAGCATTATGCAAAGTCAGAGTCACACCAATTCTCTAGGGTAAAGACACCAGACTAGGAATGCAGACATCTTCAGTGAAATCAGTTAAAGCTCAAAAGGCCAGGAGCAACTTGGCCTGGAATGTATGAGTGTTCTGCACATAAAGAGAAGTGTCTCAGCATAACCATGACTTCACTGTATCAATTAGATCATGACACTGTAAAATTTACCTTAGCCTGCAAAAAGGCCCAGCTTATTTTTAATTGTTCCTAGATGCTGTGTTTCCTTCTCTGATCCTAATCAAGTAATCTGCAACCTGAGCAAAAGATTAATTTAGTAAACAAGCCCAGCTATAAACATCCCAAAAAGTTAAGAAGTAAGATTCTTAACACACTTTAGCAAACAGGCAATAACCCAGCCCACCTTGGGGGCAGGGCAGGCAGTCTTAATTGACATGCTCCCAGAAGGAAACTGCTATCCTGAGAAAGAATCAGAGCAGCAAATTTCTTCTGTTACTCATAAAAAATGAGCATTCTGTGACCACTCAACAAGTCTGCACCCCTAGCCCTTTACTTCCATTCCTGAAAATCCTCAACTGCACATAAAACCCCTAGACAATGAGCCAACCATGGATTCTTTTGCCCCTCTTGGTGTGAGCCAGGAGCTCTGTCCTCTCACTGTATCTCTCAATAAAAGCCTCTCCCTGGTTCCCCTACCTTGCGTGTTTGCTAAACTCATTCTTCAACTCAGCAAACAAGAACCCCAGCATCACTTTGTTAGCATGATTACTGTCTAATTGTTTTTATTACTGTATATCTATGATGTATCATCACTGTGGGCAAATTTGAAAATGAACATGTTGCTAACAGTTTCATTTTGCAAAAAGAAATTATGATTTAATTGACTCTAACAGAAGACCTCTTTTCTTCTCTTTTTCGTCTTTTCTTTCTTATTCTTCCTCTTCTTCTTCCTGTTTCCCTCCTCCTTTTCCTTTAAGAGTTCTTGTATGTATATAGTCTTATGCAGGCTAGAGGCTGAACCAGACAGGTTTAGACAGGACTGTTTATGAGAACTGCTGGCCTAGTAGTGGCAAGTTCATTTTTCTGCTGTAAAAACCACTTAGTCTATCAGTGGTAACCAATAACAGGTTGTTTTCTAGCTTAATACTTCTTTTAACCTAAGTTCTATGTAAAGTAATATAAATGCTTAGTCAGTGTTAAATTCTTTTCAAATTTTGGGGAATGTGAGGTTGAGGCTCTAGATTCAAAAGCATATTATTTTACTTAATATTTGCTCTTTTTTGTCTAGTAGGTCAAAAGATCAGTATTGTTTTAAAGTAAAGAAATATGTTAATAGCAATTAGAAAATTATAATTATTACATAATAATACTATGACTACAGGAATAAAAGCTCTTACTTTAAGCATAAAATTGTATGTAATTTTCTGGTTCTAACTATTCATTAGCAACTTTAGCACCTGAAGAGTTATTGCTTTCATTAATCCATAAGTTTCCTTGTAACGGTCATACATTAGGGCCCCGATTAGATTTCCTTTGTTGTTCTGCAGGAAAACCCAAAGTTTAGCCTTCAGCAAAAGCCAAGCATTCCACTTTTTTAAACTGGCAAATCATATAGAGATAAGAAAGCGACTTAATCTTGCCAACTGGCTTTTCCCCTTAGGAAATGGCAGGTAATGTTAGTAAAATGCAATTTCTTGACATGAATAATGGAAGCAATACAGAACTCATCTAAGATGCGCACCAATCACTGGTCAAAGAGTGTAAACGTGCTGGTTTAATAGATGCAGCATAAAACGATTGTACTTTTCAAAAAACTTCATTCTGTAGAGGTATTAAATTGCTATTCCAAGGCAGCCAGTGATTTACTTCAGAAGGAAAGAGTTTACCTATGAAAATAAGTAACATGAGGTGTTTTTCGTTAGTTCTTGGTGGGAGGGCCAGTAGGGTGCTGGAGAAAGCTTGTGTTTTTTTAGGCTGAACTCTTTTGTTCCTTTCTGCTGTGGTTCTGCTGTTGGTTTCCTGCTTTGTTAAGTGCTGAATGACTTGTGAGTCACTTCTCCTTCACAGGGAAGCAGAGAAATTCTACCAACTTTTGCATCAAGCAAGGGACTAAGGCAGATGGTTGCTTATAGTCTTCCCAATAGGAGTCACTTTAGGGGCCTCTCCAGGGCCCTGCGATCCTAGCAGTCACAACAGATGTTTATTTGTATTCTCTTTCCAGGTAATGCTGTGTGTTGATGGTGCCCTGGGCTCCCCTTCTTCTTTCACTCCCTTCAGCTAACCCTTAGTATTAAGCAAATTAATTGTGATATTGGAACCAGATCCAATTTAACTTCTCTGAAATTCTCTCGAGGATATTTGATCTTGTTTTCTTTATCTCTAATCACAAAACAAGGCTTTCATACACCACTTCATATGATGCCATATACGTTCATGTATTTTTGGTTGGTGGTGTACCATTCTAAAGAGTCGGATTATGGAAATTTAATCTTCCAATGTTTAGAAGTTATTAATATGCAGTGAGCTTTTTATTTTAAAATTTTCTGGAAAAATAATGTTTAGAATGTTGCTAGGAATGTACATTTTCTCCTTTGCCATTAATCTCTGCCAGCTGAAGTGCTGGAAATATTGTTTTGTATTGTTTTAAGAAACACAATGAAATAAATTAGATTTCACATAATAATTTGCTTTGAGTAGCTAATAACTAGTCCAGTGTTTGTTTTTGTCTTGCAATAGAAACAGATTTTAATAAAAAGTTTATAATCTCTGGGGAAAAGTCTGGCAGGGAAGAATGTGCAATCGGAGAAAATCATAGAAACACCCTGCTTCCTCTGCAGACCTCAGAGATACTGCAGCTTCGGTTCCAGACCACGGCCATAAAGTGAATTCTGCAATAAAATATTTCTAGTGAACCTTTTATTTTCCCAGTGCTTATAAAGTTATGCTTACACTATACTGTAGTCTATTAACTGTGCAATAACATTATGTCTAAAAAAAGTACATATCTTAATTAAAAAACACTTTATTGCTAAAAAATACTAACCATTACCTGAACTTTCACGGAGTGGTGATCTTTTTGCCAGGGGAGGACCTGGCTTTGCTGTTAATGGCTGCTGTCTGATCGTGGCGGTGGCTGCTGAAGGTTGGAGTGGCTTTGGCAATTTCTTAACATAAGACAACAGGGACGTTTGCCGCATCGATCCATTTTTCTTTTCACAAACTATTTCTCCACAGCATGTGATATTGTTTTATAGTTTGATACCCCAGAACATCCTTCAAGTCTCTCACGTGTGCTAAATGCATATATCTTTGAGAAAACAATCAGTTTTTCTGTATTCTCAGGTGACCTTTAAACTCTGTTCCTACTTCTCAGATGCTGTATCTTTTGGTGTTTATGTAATATACCGGGAGAAGGTGACAGTCCTGTGAGTCCCATGATCAGACTTTTGACCACAAGAAGCTCATTGGGATTTTCATTGCATTTCTAGTTTAGGTAATTTTCAAACAAGTTGTGCATAGGAAAACGATTCTAGATTTCTAACTTGCAGTAGACAAACACATTTTAAAAAATGTCCTGTGCTTACTCAGTTACTGCACCTAAGAATCTCCCCACCATATTCTCTCTTTCTATCCCTATCTTTTTCCCCATCCTTCTGTGAGGCACACACAACACACACTCTCTCTTCCTCCTTCATCCACACTTATATTCAGACTGTCACATCCTACCTTGTTTCCTTTATCCATGTAATAATCTCGATCTGAACCATCTCCTTCCTACGCTTCTCCACCCAATTCATACTTCACTTTTCTTTCCAGGAAGATCATTTCATTGTTTCTAAGAAGTCTTTCCCTGAAAAACTTGAAGTCAGCATCAGTTATAGAGTGCTTCACATGTTTTAGCTCCTATTGGTTCTGTTAAACTCTTCAGAGTATACATATGTGTGTGTGCATGTTTTTCAGGGCATTAAAAGTTATATTTATATGACACTGTAATCGATTAAGCATGCAATAGCATTATGTCTAAAAACATGTACATACCTTAATTAAAAATAGTTCATTGCTAAAAAATCCTAACCATCTGAACTTTTAGGGAGCCATAATCTTTTTGCTGGTGGAGGACCCTGCCTTGCTGTTAACAACAGCTGACTGACCAGGGTGGGCTGCTGAAGGTTAGGGTGCCTGTGGGAAGTTCTTAAAATAAGGTGACAGTGAAGTTTGCTACATTGAACAACACTTCCTTTCATGAATAAGTCCTCTGTAGAGAATGTATTATATGCATTCTTTTTATGTATAAACCATTCAGTTCAAGAAAATAATTCTAGTCTATAGTTTATGTCCCAGTGAACTACACCTTGTATTTTTCAGCCACCTCAAATATAGGAATCTAGGAAATGAGTTCTTTCTTCTAAAGAAGCATTTTGTTTCCAGAATGCCAAATTATACACAACTCATTTCAAGCAATCTTGAAAACACAAAAAAGTACAAAGATGAAAATTAAAACCTCCCATAGTCCCAGCACTTGAGCATTCACTATTGCCATTTGGTTTCAATCTATTCATAATAGTGGGATAAATATACAATAAAGGTTGAATGATCACTTGTGATAAGTCAATTTACTTAAGTTGCAAATGCATTAATATAAGTCAAGCTCTGAATTTAGATTAATTCTAAAAATGGTTCCATTATTTGCTAAATTATGTAGTTCACACTTAATAATCCATTAGAATGCACCTTTTGGTAATGTCGTTTAACCTATCAGGATAGCACATTTAGATTGCTTCTTTAGTTGAAATTAAGGATCCTGGTAACCAGGACTTACAAATAAATGAGCCGCAGGAGGTAATGAGATTTTATCTATTTTCTCTGAGTAGGTAATTTTTAGTTAACTGGGTTATCAGCATATGCCTGCATCAAAACTTTGTAATATTCCAACTCTGATAATACTAAACTATCTTTAATTTTGAGCTTTAGAAGCAGTGGAGGAAAAAAAACATTAGCTAAAAGTGCAACTGTTATTTAGAGGTGTTTTTGTTTAAATAATGTAAGATGAAGATTTAAAAATTTATTCTCTTTGTGTGGAAACTTACCAAAATGCCCTAGGTTGGGTGAGGCATAAGGAGAGAGAAGGGTTGCATTGATTTTCTTTTTTTGTTTATGATAGGAGTGAGACAGAATTTAATTTACCCCAAGTAAAGATGTTGGACAGATGCTGACAATCTGGTTCTCAAATTAATTATCTTAAATTCTGGAAGTGCTTCAGAAGTTTAGCCGGCCAGTTACTTCAGTTTCTGCCAAGTAATAGCGATTCTGTCCCATCAACAATTGTGACATCTAGTTTAAACTATCCACTTTTTTTCTTCTCATTCCAATTCTGAGATTGAATATTTTATATAGATTCTAAGTAACTAAAGATGGAATGATTATTCTTTTCTTGAGATCCACTATACACAATATAATGGAAACTTTATTGAGCAGAAAATAGTTTGTGCTTTAGTCCATTAAATGCTTCATATTCTTTAGTTTAGTATTTAGGGAGGTTGCAAGCTTTCAACTGACACAGCAGTTCCAAAATTAAATCAACCTACCATCTTCATTATGAACAATTGAAAAATAATTTTTGAAATTAAAATGGTAGGCAATAGCAGGCTAGGCTTATGAAAATAATATGAAAATCTTAGCCTCAAATATAAATATATTATTTATATTTATACATATTTATATATATTTACATTGTATATTTATAATATATTTATATATGTTATTTGCAGTACAAAAAGGAAGCATTTCACTCTTCTATTTTGTTCAATATTATCATCTCAAAGATCATTCAGTTTTAAGCATTTAAATTTAAATAGACTACAGTTTACAAACCTTATGGAATAAATCATTAAGTCATGGATCAGGGAAAATTTAGATGACCTTGAAAAAGAGTGCTGAGTCTTCTTTTTGTCTTTGCTAAACTGGGAAAAATCCATCTCTCAGCTTTCAAGATTTTTATATGAAGCCACAAATAAGTAATCATCTGTTCCAGGGAAAGGGTCCAAAATTCTTGCTAAATCAAACTCACCCTTGATTTGAAAGAGGCAGTTATGATGATGCCATTTCCTGACTTATTTTAAATAAATGTAAAATTTGAAGGAACTGTAAATAAATATTAGTGAGCTCATACAGATTAAGGATAGCTGCAATTACCAGCAAGGACATCCCCTCCCATTCCATTCCTCACTGCCCACGCACTGCTCATTCTGCACAGAGTAATTCAACAAGCATTTTTATTTCCTTGTATTTCAACTTGTCCCTAAAATTATATGCTTTATAATAATATAGTGATAGAGAAATATTTACAAGGTCAGCCATCTACTCCAGGTGGATCCCTTCTGCTTCTCTTCTTTAGCAAAGACAGCAGAAACTCCCGTTTGCCCCATCCCCTACACTCTCTGCTCCACCAGGCACTCACTTCCCAAACTCACTCCTCTTGCTTGCTTACTGTGCACAAAGAAATGTTGCAGATACAGAAGCAGAAAGATACATATTGCTTCCCTTGCCTTTGTTTGGGACTCAGACCTTGGGAAATGACTCCCTTCTGAGACCAGCTGTGTAAAATAAACCTCAACACTCCAAGACCTCCGAGTGCCGCTTGGTTCTTCCATCAGCAATCCAATCCAGGTTTTCCAGTTTTTTCTGTAACATTTGTTCCCCTGACTGGGAATCCCAACTGCTGGCCCTTTATTGGCACTGGTTTGGGGCAACAGTGGGGCGGTGACTGAATGAGCAATCACAACGGAGAAGGCATGCCCTGCCTGATCTTTCGACAGTGTCCCGTCCTGGTCGTTCTAGGCCAGTCCCGCTCCACTGTTCCCACTGGACTCAGGGAAGCTTGGCAGGTGAGGATCTGGTTCTGATGTTGGATTATAGTAAGGCCCCTGGGCCCCTGACCCAGTCAGTTCCTACCTGTTGGGGTGGAAGTGGAGCCTGATCACCTCCCGGAGACTTCTTAGAAGTCTCACAGGTAGGAGTTCCCAGGGAGGGAATGTTTAAACTCTGATCTGAGTGTGTGAGTGTGCAGGGTAGATGAAGCCCTTCAGTCTGCACTGAATCTGTTTCCATGGCCTGCACTAGAGAATCTGAGTGACCCCTTCACCATATTTGTGGTCAGCCACCACGACATAAAGGTGACTCAGCTTTGGCTGACCTGGCCCAGGACTTACATGGGTGCACCTTAGTCGAGGCTGATCAAAGTCTCTGAGAGGAGTGCAAATGGACGGGCATCTGACTGGTCTCCTCTCTAGGGGAGACACCCCTCCCTTGACTGTTGTCACCTCACCGTTCATGGACACGTCATGGGGTCAGGGCACAGCAAACTCACAGTTCTTGATACCATGATCAAAAATTTCAGGGAGGGATTTTCCAGAGACTATGGAGTAAAATGTGCTCCCAGCAGGTTGAAAACTCTGTGTGAATCTGAATGGCCCACCTTTAGTGTAGCATGGCCTCCAGAAGGGACCCTAGATGTTCCAACAATCCGCCGGGTCTGGCGAATCATCACTAGAGATCCAGGGCATCCTGACCAGTTCCCATATGTTGACTCTTGGTTAGGAGTCACCCAGACTCTTCCCCCTTGGGTGTGATTCACTTGCAACAGGCAGGGACAGGGTAGGCTCTTAGTTGCCTCAACAAAAAAGCCTGCGAAAGATCAATAGAAGCCTGAGCCTCCACAAATTCTTGCTGGTGACCCACAGGAAGAGCTAATATTGCCCCCACCTTATGCGACCCCAAGGCCATCAGCACCCAGACCCCTGGTCCCAGACACCCTACCACTATTGGCCTCTCTGCCTCTTCCAGAACCAGTGGACCCACTCTCCCATGGACCAGCAGCCAGATTGCACCCTCGGCCAGGAGCAGACACCTTTCAGATGCCAGTGCAAGAGATGCAGGAGCCTGAGAGGTGTGATGAAGATGGGACCTCCCAGCCAGGCTGGTCCATGCTTTACTATCAACCCTTCATCACGACTGACCTCCTCAACTGGAAACACAACACTCCATCATACTCAGAGAAGCCACAAGCCTTGGTTGATCTATGGAATCCCTCTTCCAAACCCACCGGCTGACCTGGGAAGACTGCCAACAACTTCTCCACACCCTGTTCAACATGGAAGAGAGAAGGCAGATTATAAAAGGGGCCCACCAATACCTGAAAGAGCATGCACCAGCCGGGGTCTTTGATCGGGGTGCATGGGCTGAAATTGCTGTCCCTGAGGAGCGCCCTGAGTGGGAATTCACCACCCCTGAGGGAAAGCACCAGATCTGCCAATATCAGGACGTCCTCCTCCAGGGAGTCAAAGCCAGGTCCAAAAAGCCTATGAACATGACCAAAGTATCTTCAGTCACTCAACAACCAGGAGAGTTTCCTGGGAACTATTATGAAAGACTGTGTGAAGCTTATGGCATCTACAGCCCCTTCAATCCTGAGTCACCAGGGAGCCAACAAATGGTCAGCACTTCATTTGTAGCTCAAGCTGCCCCAGACATCAGATGAAAGCTCCAAAAACTTGAAGGCTTTGCTGGGATGAATATCACTCAACTGATTGAAATTGCCAACAAAATATAACTAAACAGAGAAGTTCAGGCTGACAGAGAGGCTGAAAGAAGAATGAAGAAAAAGGCCAACCTCCTGGCAGCTGCCCTAAAAGAAAGAGATGACCAAAAGGCACAGAAAAGCTGGCTGCCAAGATGGGGGAAGCCTAGGAACCCTCTAGCCAGAAACCAGGGTGCTCACTGTAACGAGAAGGGGTATTGGAAGAACAAATGCCCCAACAGAGGCAAAGCCCTGAGGCTCAGTCACGACTGGGAGGAGCCTCATGGAGAAAGGCTCATTGGCCTGGCAGGAACAGACTCATTGACAAGGGCCAGGCTCTCTCACTCTCAGCCCCCATGAACCCATGGTCAAAATGAAAGTGGGGGGCCAAAACATGACTTTTAGGGTTGATATAGCGGCAGAACACTCCGTGGTCACCTTCCCTAGAGCCCCTTTCAGTAAAAAGACTGCAACTATTCTTGGAGCCACTGGGACAAAAGCAGTCCAGCAACACTTTTGCCAAGCCCGCCAATGTGAACTCAGAGGCCATAAGGTCCTGCATGAGTTTCTCTACCTGCCCAAGTGCCCCATTCCTCTCCTTGGCTGAAATATAATCTCAAAACTTAGAGCCTAAATAACTTTTGAACCAACTGGATGCACCAGCTTAAAGTAAACTCAGGCCAATGTCTCTCATAATGGTAATAACCACACCCAGGGAAGAGGAGTGGAGGTTATTCGGTGCCCAGACCCTCTGCAGTAGCCCACCTGAATTCGGAGCTGCTTCCCCTCAGTATGGGCTAAAGACAACCCACCTGGACTTGCCCATAACCAAGCCCCTGTCATTGCAGAATTGACTCCAGGGTACCAGCCACAAAGACAGTGGCAGTACCCGTCTCACAAGAGGCAAGAGCAGGCATCCAGGAACACCTGATCAGACTCAAAGAGGCAGGCATTCTAATCGAGTGTCAGTCACCCTGGAACACCCCACTTCTACCACTCAAAAAGCCAGGAGGAGGTACAGGCCTGTTCAAGACCTGCAAGCCATTAACAGAGTGACTGTTTCTTTACACCCGGTGATCCCAAATCCGTACACCCTCCTCAGCCAGATCCCGTGTCTGCCAAATGGTTCATTTGCCTAGACTTAAAAGATGCCTTTTTCTGCCTCTGGCTGGCCCCCCAAAGCCCGCTCTTGTTTGCCTTTGAATGGACTGAACTGGATACGGGGCGGCAGATGCAGTTAACATGGACACGGTTTCCATAAGGGTTCAAGAACTCACCCGCTCTCTTTGGAGAGGCATTGGCCACAGACCTTGCCAGCTTTCTGAGGGAAGCCACATGCTGCGCCCTCCTCCAGCATGTAGCTGACCTCCTCCTTGCCAGAGACACCCAGGAAAATTGTGCAAATGGCAAAAGGCCCTCCTGCAACTCCTGTCAGATACAGGATACCGAGTCTCATGGAGAAAGGCAAAATCTGCCAGCAGCAAGTCTGGTACTTGGGCTTCCTCCTCACCCAGGGAGAAAGGGAGCTAGGGCCAGAGAGGAAAAAGGTCATTAACTCCTTACCCCAGCCCCAGATGAAGAAAGCCAGAAGAGGGTTCCTGGGGGCTGCCAGGTTCTGCAGGATCTGGATTTCCAGATTCTTGGCAATGGCAACACCCCTCTACAGTTTCCTGTGGGGGCCAGACTGAGAGCCCCCTGTGTGTACAGAAGAGGAAGAGTTACCTCCCTGGAAATAAAGGCTACTTTAGGACAGGCACCAGCCCTAGGCCTGCCAGATATAGAAAAGCCATTCAATCTCTTTGTACATGAAAAGGAAAAGGTGGCCCTTGGGGTTCTCACACAGACTGTTGGGCCCTGGCAGTGGCCAGTTGCATACCTGTCAAAGAGACTGGACCCAGTTGCGGCAGGATAGCCACCCTGCCTCAGGGCACTGGCAGCCACAGTTCTACTCATTAAGGAAGCAGATAAACTCACCTTAGGACAAGAACTAAATATCAAGGTCCCCCATGCTGTTGTGTCCCTCATTAATATGCAGGGACACTGCCCCCTCTCCAACTCCCAGGTGGCATAATATCAAGGGCTCCTCTGAAAACCCACAGGTTACTCTTGAAACAGTATGGACACTGAATCTAGCAACTTTGCTCCCCACTGAAGAAGAGAAACAGATCACGAATGCTCTGAAATAACTGATGAAGTACACGCAATTTCACCAGATTTGAGAGATCAAACAATACAAAATTCAGAGCTCACACTGTTCAGTGATGTCAGCAGTTATCTACAAGAGGGTATCTGGAGAACAGGTTATGCAGTAACTACTGCCACTGAAGTCTTAGAAGCAAAAGCCCTGCTGGCCGGATGGTCAGCACAATGCTGAACTGCATGCCTTAATTCGAGCCCTCACCATCAGCAAGAGCAAATGAGCCAATTGTACATATCTACACTGACTCCCGATATGCCTTTGCCACTGTACACATACATGGGGCAATTTATAAGAAAAGAGTCTCCTCACAGCATCAGGAAAAGCAATCAAGAACAAGCAAGAAATACTAAAACTCCTTGAGGCTGTCTGGCTCCCAAAAGAAGTAGCAATTCTGCATTGCAAAGGACACCAAAAAGAAAACAACCCTATAACACAGGAGAATCAGCTGGCAGATGAAGCAGGTAGAGCAGCAGCTAGTAAGGAGACAGGTAAAGCTCCTTCCCCCACTATGGCCCTAACACCCCTCGTGGAGGCCCCTCCACCCAAGTACACTGAAAAAGGATGGTGGATGCTGCCTGACAGACTCATCTTTGTCCCACCTGCAACTGGAAGGCATTTAGTCAGTGAATACCATCAGCTCATCCACCTGGGAAAAATTGCACTGGAAGCCTTCCTCAAAAAGCAATAGTACATCAGCCAGTTGCCAGCATTATGCTGAGTAGTAAGTGAGCGGTGTGTAACTTGTGCCAGAAATAATGCTCATGTGCACCATGACCCCTGCCGTTGTCCAAACAGCAGGAGTTGCCCCCTTTGAAGACCTTGAGATAGACTTCACAGATGTCCAGCCAAGCAGAGGACTCAGATGCCTCCTAGTAATAGTGTGTACATACCCTGGGTGGGTTGAAGCCTTACCAACTAGGACAGAACAAAGCCGGGAAGTAGCTAAAGTCATCCTGAGAGAAATTGTGCCCGGGTTTGGCCTACTGTCTACAATTCACAGTGACAATGGACCTGCATTTGTAGCAGATGCAGTACAAATTTTAGCTAAATCTTTCGACATTACCTAGAAACTCCATACTGCATACAGGCCACAAAGTTCAGGGAAAGCAGAGTGAATGAATCGCACCCTTAAGGGAACTCTAGAAAAGTTTTGCCAAGAAACTGGCCTTCTGTGGCCAGGCCTACAGCCCTGCTCTCCTGCATGCTCGCTGCACACCTGGGACTCAAGGATTCTCCCCTTTTGAATTAGTGTATTGTTGCCCTTCCCCATGTCTAGGAAGCCTCCCAGGGAACATACACCAGATAGGAGATAAGGGAGCAAGAGAACAGCTCCAAGCCTTGGGAGCCACCCTAAATGAGCTGCAGCAATATACCACACAAAGCCCCAATCTCCTTAGAGACCTCAGTACATTCCTTCCAGGCTGAGGACTCAGTTTAGGTCAAAGATTGGAAAAGGGATCCCCTCAAACCTCAGTGGACTGGCCCCCACATTGTTACTCCTACTGCCCTCAAAGTTGCAGGCATCACTCGGTGGGTCCATCATTCCAGACTGAAAAAGGCCCATAATCCAGACAAAGAAATACATCAGTGGAAAGCCCAGCCAGACTTCCAGAATCCTCTCCACCTCTGCATTCGACAATTACCCTCTGACTAATGAACACCTGTGCGCTGTGGATCCTGGCCCTCGCTGGAGTGGTTTCTCTTATCCTCGGCATTGAACTCTCTGCTGTTGCCCCCCACAGACTGGACTGTTCCTCAAAAAGTTGCCATTTCTATTGTCTATTGGGTAATTGTAGGTTGTTTTGCTGTGCTTACCTGTTTCTCCTCACTATACTCAAGCCTCAGCCTGCATCTCCCCACTACCACTCTGTAATGTTATTTTTTATACCTTCTTTCCCTTCCTTTCCTCCCTCTCACTTCTGGGGAACCTCAGTATTGTTGCATAAAGTCAGACAAATGGAGGACCGGGTTCAGTGCCTACACCTACATGCCTGCTAAATGTTATGATAAGAACAGGGCCACCCTTTGCCTTCAAGATGGGAAAAAGTACTGGAGGGGAACAATAAATAAATGCGCTCAGACTGAGCAGTTAGGGAAAGAAAGAGATCCACTGTCAGCTGGACCTGCCTCACCCACTTTGGAATGTCTGATGGGGGGAGTCCAGGATCGAGCATGAAGGGACGGGGATGAAAAGATCAAGCAGGCCCTGACCACACTGACTAAACAGCCATCTTCCTGCTATATTGACCTCTCAGGACTCGGACAACTAACTCAAACACTAGCTCCTATCCACCAGGTCAAATAGGTCATTACAGCAGCCTACGAGTTAATCTGAAACATCAGCAGCCAGATACAAGCCTGCTGACTTTGCTTGCCCTTAACCCTCAGGGCCTATATTGGAACCCCAGTGCCCTCATACTAGAACTCCACTCAGGCAACTGAAAATAATATAGCCCAGAACCAAACCGAACTGATTGGTCTGGTAGCCTACAGCATCCAGCTCCAGCCCACCGCAGACAACATAACATGTCTGACCAACTCAAAGGCAGGCAACATTAGCTATTGGCTCTGTCCCAACCCAGTTGTGTTCCAAAAACTACACCACCAATCAATCAAAAACTTATTGTGCCTCCTGGGAATTTTTCTCCTATGTGGAAGTACCGCCTTCTGATGCCTCCAGATGAGTTAGACGGGTTTATGTGAGCCGGTCTTCCTCACCCCCACATGCCTGTCTGGTCTGACTGAGAGGCCGAACAAGCTCTCGGCCCCTTTCCAAGGCTACAAAAGCGGGCAGCCCTAAGCATGGCCTTGTTGGGCGTGGGAACAACTGCAGGAATTGGAGCGGGGGCAGCTAGCGTAGGCTCTTCACTCCACTTCTATGACAAACTTTCTCAAGAACTAAAGGAGGACATGGAAAAGATTGCACACACCCTCCTTTCCCTGCAAGGTCAGATTAATTCACTTGCAGCAGTCATGCTCCAAAACCAACAAGCCCTAGACCAGCTCATGGCTGAAAAGGGAGGAACCTGTGCATTCTTAGTGGAAGAGTGCTGTTATTATGTAAACAAATCAGGAATAGTAACCATAAAAATCAAAGAACTGAAAGAAAGAATATTAAAAAGGAGAAAGGAATTACAGACAGGGATGTGGGGACTCAGCCAGTGGTCCTCCTGGTTACTTTCACTGGCTGGGCTCCTCGTCTCCATCCTCCTCATCATCACTATTGGCCCCTGTGTACTAAATGCCCTCATAAAGTTCAAAGAAAACACTTTCAAATTGAGCCACCACTCATATACTGTCTTTGCAAGGCTATTGGTCTGTCATGGATCAGGAGGATGCCCCTTGAAAATGAAGGCTTTAAAGGGACATCAGAAGGGGGAGTGATAGGGAATTATTTACAAGGTCAGCCATGTACTCCAGGTGGCTCCCTTCTGCTTCTCTTCTTTAGCAAAGACAGCAGAAACTCCCATTTCCCCTCCCCTTCACTCTGCTCCACCAGGTACTCACTCACCAAACTCACTCCTCTTGCTTGCTTGCTTGCTGTGCACATAGAAATATTGCAGATATGGAAACAGAAAGATATATATTGCTCCCCTTGCCTTTGTTCGGGACTCAGACCTTGGGAAATTACTCCCTTCTGAAACCGTCAGTGTAAAATAAACCTCAACACTTCAAGACCTCTGAGTGCCGCTTGGTTCTTCCATCAGCAATCCAGTCCAGGTTTTCCAGTTTTTTCCGTAACAATAGTAGGTGACTTCCATAGTAGATGAGCCAACAAAGGCCTAGGTAGATAGGCAGACAGACAGAAAAATTTTGCTAGATGCAGTCCATAAAATTACCTTTAAAAATTATGGGGATTCAGAGACTCCAAGAAGGAACTAGTGGTTACCAAAGGGGAGGGGTGTGGGAGAGCGGGTGGGGAGAGAGGGAGAAGGGGATTGAGGGGTCTTACGTTTAGTACATATGGTGTGTGGGATCACAGGGAAAACAGTGTAGCACAGAGAAGGCAAATAGTGAATCTGTGGCATCTTACTACACTGAAGGACATTTGGGTATGGGTGGGGACTTGATAATATGGGTAAATGTAGTAACCACATTGTTTTTTTCATGTGAAACCTTCATAAGAGTGTATATCAATACCTTAATAAAAAATTTAAAAAAAATTATGGGGACCCTTCAAACAGAAATATTCCAACTCTCAGACTATTAATTGTTGCTATTTTATTGATAGAATTTAGAATCACTTTCCTTAAAATGTAGTGCTGTGTAAGCTGGATTTAAAATTAAAAATCTAGAGTTATTTTAAAGTGGAAAGTTGAGTGAATATTACAATAGTATCTCATTTTATTTGGTTTTTCTTTTTTTGATTTTTCAATCACTCAAGCATACACACACACAAACACACACACACACACACACACACACACACTGGTCTTTTACCCTATTACTTCACATGTATTCACACTTATGACTTTTTTTTCCTTTCAATTACTCAGGTTTAAATTAATATTTAAAAGACGTAACATTTATAGTATTGATTAATAATAACTACAATACTTAAAGTTTTTTTTCATAAATTTATGAAGTTGAATTTAATAAGCTTTTATTTTAAACATGGGGGTAATTCAGTAGTACAAAAGGCATTTTCACCTTATTTGCAAGAATATATATAGGTTGAAAAACTTTTTATTTTTCATCTTTTAGCTTTATTCATTGTCTGCATTTTTCTTAATCCCATGGAGTAAAAGAATTCAGGTCTTGTGATGTCTGATTCTGTTACGGAAAAACTTGAAGACCTGGACTGGTTCGCTGACGTGCTGACGTAAGAACCAAGCGGCACTCTCAAGTCTTGGAGTGTTGAGGTTGATTTTACACTGGTGGGCTCAGAAGGGAGTAAACTCCCAAGGTCTGAGCCCTGAACAAAGGCAAGGGAGCAATATATATCTTTCTGCTTCCATATCTGCAACATTCCTACGTGCACAGCAAGTGGGCTGAAAGCAAAGGGAAAAGGGAGTTTGGAGGAGCAAGGGATAAAGGGGGGTAGTGGGAACCTGGACTTTTCTGCTGACTTTGCCAAAGAAGAGAAGCAGAAGGGGTCACCTGGACTAGATCGCTGACCTTGTAAATATTTCCCTATCAATTCCAAGTTGATACATACTAATTGCTGTTACCCTATCTTTATACAAAGAATTACATTATTTACATTTCAATACTCATTCAGTTTAACCAAAATGTTTTAAAAATTGTCCTTGACTGAACTGAACCATTTTCACACTTAAAAATTTTCCTATATACTAAGTCCTTTTCTTTCTTTTAGTCTTTCATATATGGATTGACTAAGATATGTAAACTTTAGTAATGCCTTAAATTATATTCCCCCTAAAACCTATATTAGCTTAATAAATTTCAATTCCATGAATTCCTTCCAAGATCCTATTTCATCTTAAGAATATCACTAATTGCCAAAAATATTCAGAGCATTGCCTTTTTTACGCCATATTATTTATTTTATTGCATATATTTTATTTCAAATACAGGAGACGTTCTTATACTAATCAGTGAAGTAAAATATGGCCCTTTCATCTTGATTTAGGACTTCTAGAAAATTAAAAAAGCAATGTAAAAAGACTTACACATATACACACAAATGTATCACAGTAATGCTTATGGCAAACAGTGAAATAACATGGAAAAAAACAAAACAAAAAAGGAATAATTAAATAACATAGAATATAAGGACGTATATAGAATCTACTCCAAAACTACTAGATCTAATATCTGAATTCAGCAAAGCTGCGGGATACAAAATTAATATGCAGAAATCTGTGGTATTCCTATACACTAACAATGACCAAGCAGAGGGAGAAATCAGGAAAACAATTCCACTCAAAGTTACATCAAAAAGAATAAAATACCCAGGAATAAACCTAACCAAGGAAGTGAAAGACCTATACTCTGAAAACTATAAGACACTCATGAGAGAAATTAAAGAAGATACCAATAAATAGAAACACATCTCGTGCTCAAGGATAGGAAAATTAATATTGTCAAAATGGCCATCCTGCCTAAAGCAATCTACAGATTCAATGCAATTCCTATCAAAATACCAACAGCATTTTTCAATGAACTAGAGAAAATCATTCTAAAATTCACATGGAATCACAAAAGACCCCAAATAGCCAAAGCAATCCTGAGAAGGAAGAATAAAGCTGGGGGATTATGCTCCCCAACTTCAAGCTTTACTACAAAGCCACAGTACTCAAGACAATTTGGTACTGGCACAAGAACAGACCCATAGACCAATGGAACAGGCTAGAGATCCCTGATATAAACCAACCATATATGGTCAATTAATATATGATAAAGGAGCCATGGACATACAATAGGGAAATGACAGCCTCTTCAACAGCTGGTGTTGGCAAATCTGGACAGTTACATGCAAGAGAATGAAACTGGATTATTGTTTAACCCCATACACAAAAGTAAACTCGAAATCGATCAAGGACCTCAATGTAAGTCATGAAACCATATAACCCTTAGAAGACAATATAGGCAAAATTCTCCTGATTATAAGCATGAGCAACTTCTTCCTGAACGCATCTCCTCAAGCAAGGGGGAAAAAAGCAAAAATAAACTCATGGGACTACATCAAACTAAAAAGTTTCTCTATGGCAAAGGACACCATCAACAGAACAAAAAGGCATCCTACAGTATGGGAGAATATATTTGTAAATGACATATCCAACAAGGGGTTAACATCCAAAATATATAAAGAACTTACATGCCTCAACACCCAAAAAGCAAATAACCCGATTAAAAAATGGGCAGAGGATCTGAAGAGACAGTTCTCCAAAGAAGAAATTGAGATGGCCAACAGACACATGAAAAGATGCTCCACATCACTAATCATCAGGGAAATGCAAATGAAAACCACAATGAGATATCACCTCACACCAGTAAGGATGGCCACCATCCAAAAGACTAAAAATGCTGGCGAGGGTGCGGAGAAAGGGGAACCCTCCTACACTGCGGGTGGGAATGTAAGCTAGTTCAACCATTGTGGAAAGCAATATGGAGGTTCCTCAAAAAACTAAAAATAGAAATAGCATTTGACCCAGGAATCCCACTCCTTGAAATTTCCCCAAGAATACAACTTCTCAGATTCAAAAAGACATATGCACCCCTACGTTTATTGCAGCACTTTTTACAATATCCAAGATATGGAAGCAACCTAAGTGTCCATCAGTAGATGAATGGATAAAGAAGAGGTGGTACATATACACAATGGAATACTATTCAGCCATAAGAAGGAAACAAATCCTGCCATTTGCAACAACATGGATGGAGCTGGAGGATATTATGTTCAGTGAAATAAGCCACACAGAGAAAGACAAGTGCCAAATGATTTCCCTCATTTGTGGAGTATAACAGCGAAGCAAAACTGAAGGAACAAAATAGTAGCAGTCTCAGAGTCTCCAAGAAGGAACTAGTGGTTACCAAAGGGGAGGGGTGTGGGAGGGTGGGTGGGAAGGATGGGATAAGGGGATTGTGGGGTATTATGTTTAGTACACATGGTGTGGGGGATCACGGGGAAAACAGTGTAACACAGAGAAGGCAAACAGTGCATCTGTGTCATCTTACTACACTGATGGACAGTGACTGAACTGGGGTATGAATGGGGACTTGATAATATGGGTAAATGTAGTAACCACATTGTTTTTTCACGTGAAACCTTCATAAGAGTGTATATCAATAATACCTTAAGAAAAAAAAGAATATAAGGCAGTATTAAAAATGAGAGTATGTATTGAAATGAGACTCCACAGTGTGAGATGCTGTGCTTAAGAAACATTTTGTATATTTTATGGAGCATTAATAAGGTACATTAAAAATATACATAAAATAAACATGCCTACAAGTAGAAAAAATCCAGAATTGTGTTTATATTCTTGTGTATTTTGATTTTCAATAATAAACTTTTATTTATGCATAATGGAAATAGTAAAGATTAAGAAATAATTTTCTTTCATTCTAGAAAGCCTGGGTTATACAGAAAAATTCAAACAATAAAATTAAAATTAACCATAATATTTAATAGTGTGAGATCTTTCAACCTCCATCAAAAATTGTATTCTTAGTTTTTAATTTTTCCCAAAGAATTTAAAAATAGAAAAACAGGACACACTTAATCAAGGTAGGTCTCTCTGGACAAATCTTAGACAATACAGTAATCTGACTTTAATATTCAAACAAATATGCTGGGAATTTCAATCTCTAGTTTCTTTGTGTCACTACTTCTTATATAAGGATGTTAGTCCTCTTTCTACATGACCAGCTCAGCACGGATCCAATGCCACCTTCACATTTGACGTTCTGCTCTTTTTGCTGGTCAACAATCAGTTGATTAGGTTTTTTCCTGCATGGGATCTTCCACTAATTATCCTTCAGGGTTTTCATTTTTTTGGGGATGTGGACCTTTCTACATATTTCCAATTACATCCCGAGGAATTGGTCACAAATCCCAAAAGCGACTGCTCATTTGCAAGTTTTATTCTATGCTCTGTTCTTCATCTGTGTTAAATACTTGTTTCTATCAGCTAAATTCTCTTTGTGGGGTGCATGTGTGTGGTGTGCATGTGCGTGTGTGTGTGTGTGAAATTATCACTTGCCTACTTAAACTTAGTTTTACTTTATAATGAAAATTTCAAGATCTAAATATATTATTTTCTTTCTAACTGCTTTTCTTTTTCTTTTGTTGATAACTTCTTCTGAAGAACATGCCTGGGATTTAGAGAATGACCTGTCATCTCAACATCATGAGCTCTAGCCAAACATGGCCATATATTCCAGTCACTTAACTGTCTCTTCCTCTGTACTGCCACCGATTTCATGAGGGCCTCTTTTAATGTTTGCTTGAACAAAAATTTTTTGTTAGTTTTATTACTAATGTTTACCAAGTGTTTATGGTAATTTATTTGAACATCTTGCTAACTCTTGGTGTGTGCATATGTAAAACCTAATTTAATAAAAGTCATATTGCAAGAATTAGGATTGTATGAGATGATACATGTATAATATTGAATGTATACATAGTTCTTGAACATGTTTATGTCATTTATTTGTGTGTTTTCTCCTTATTCTTTTCCACTCACCTGCAGCCTTTACCCTACCATAATTTTTTCCTGTTGTCTTTTGTGAAAGCATCGCTAAGCTTCTTTATTTCTATAGTATATGGTACAGAAAAGGATAGAAAATTGAAATAATATGCATCTATTTCAATTTAAAAAGGTTACATTTTCATTCAATGCAAAAGACATTGATATTACGGAGGGAAGATTAAAAGTATCCTATCTAATAGTCCCTATTTATTTGTTCATATCTTTTTATTTTCCTAGTGCCTGGCTAGAGTTCAAGATTTCAGGTGATTTTATCTTGTTACTTCTTATGATATATTGTATATTACATCTCTTTCTGGAAAAGATTTGAGGTAAAGTATAAATTAAATACACACATATGTTTATACATACAAACATGGATATTTATGTATTTGAAAAAATAGCAATAGAAAATGTCATAAAAAGTAGTAGAGGTAAATATTCTTGAATGGTAAAATAATTGAATATTAAATTTGTTTCTGAACGTTTTTGTGGGCAGGAACATTCAGTAAGGTAATATAAATCATTTGGCATAATTGTCAAAAAAAGGCATATTGATTTCTATCAAGAAAAGATATTTTTCATGGCATTAAATTGTAAAACAATTATTTTGTAGGACCATCTTTAGTCAATGTGTAGCAACATGTTGGATAATGTCATCAGGAATGTTAAAGTAGGGAAGTGGCTATTTCCCTGGATGACCCTTGGTAGTACAGAACTTAAGAAGTCTGATCAACTAAATTTCTAAATTTCCCTTTAAACATTTCCCACCACCAATTACATAAAGGTTGACCTTGGCTCATCAATCTGTTTTTACTAAGCTCCATGAAACGAGTCAATGTTTTGACTTTTTCAATGCTACCAGTTTGGGTACAATCAAATTGTTGGCCTTATAATGATGTAGTTAATAAATAAATGCTATTGACAAATTAAATACAAGCTTACTTTCAATAATAAAAGTACTAGTTATTTCTTTAAAAGTCATTTGCATATGTACATAAAAAATCTTTTTATCATAATATTTTAATTGAATGTTTTACTTATTTTCTTCAAATGTGTTTTTAAAACATTTCTAAACTCTCACAAGGTCTTGCTCCCAAAATGGCTGTTTTATTAGGGGTATGTTTTATTTTATATATATATATATAATTAGAGATATACTGATCGAGAAAGTGTGGGTACTAAAAGAGAGCATTTTTTCCTAAGGTCTGCTTTATTCCTTATTGGGTTAGCCTATTTTCTACAGCAAGAACCACCACATAAGTTTTTTTTCCTTATATAAGTAGAATCTACCTTACTTTTTAGTTTACCCTTTGAAATTTTATTTGCTACCTAGCTTTTTTTAAAATAAGCAAAGCTGTCTTAGATAAAAGAAATACAATGTTGAGTTACTTATGTGCTGCTCCTGAAGAGTAATTATTTCTACTTATCACAAATATGCTAACATTTTTATTATTGTTCATCTCTTCATAATTCTTCTATGAAATATGGCAAAAGGTCTTACACATTTCCGTCATGCACTAAAATGATTAAAACTAAATCATTATAGAAGAGTTGATCAAGTATATGAAAAGATAAAACATAAAAGATGATAATAAAAATAAATCACACATACAAAAATATTCTTAATCCTCCTAATGCATGGAATACAAGTAAAAACAATGGTATTACTGCTTCTTACCTAATAAAGTTGCAAATTAAAAAAAAAATTCAGCGCTGACCAGTAAGTGGTCACAAGGGAGCTCTTAAACACAGTCAAGGTGGAATGCCAAATGATACAACTTTAGAGAAGACAAACTGTAAATGTATTTTTAACATTTATGCTTAATTCTATACCAGTTTTACTTATTGTAATTCATTCCACACAAGTATTCATGAAAGTATATAAAACTTCTAAAACTTTCCAGAAAGACCTGAAGAATACAGTCCAAGTCAGCAGTGTTTTCTTTTGCAGAAAATTCAGTACATTTATCAATGATATATATAACACAAAAGAACTAATCAATCAAATAATTCCAAGAGTATAATAAATACATAGAAAGCTTATCAATATGTTAATGTGCATGAGGTGTATTGTGACTCTAGGTTCAACAGTTCTTTTGTTTATAGTACCATTAGCAGATGATGGAGTAATGTTAAGATTCTAAGCAGCTTCTGAGAAGTGCATGTCACTCTTAATGCAATTTAGACCAGTATTTGCTTAAACAATCTGTTTACATAAGAAATAATTAAATCAAACTTTTGTTGCCATCATCACCATCATCTATGTGATTTTTCTTGATTATCACCTTTCACACACACACACACACACACACACACACACACACACACACACACATACACTTAAAACTAAGTGGGGCTTTTAATATATTCCAAAGTGGGATGAAGTACAATGTCTGCAAGAGATGTTTAGAATAATTTCATGGATATGTAAGATGAGTATGTAAATATCCTTACCATATGGGATTTCATCTTTGGAATAAATGCAGTATTTAAATTTTATATTTTTAAGAGCACATCAAGATAATATCTTAATCACTAAACTATAGAAATCATCTCTCTATATTTTTATTCTTCAGTTATATGTAAATCTGAGGTTAAACACTCTCGTTCTCTATTAATGTCAAAGAGTCATGTTTGAAAGAATTTTAAAAGATATGGGTAAGACAGTTCTCAAATTGCTCCTTTCATATGTAATTTTAAGACTAGTTCCTAAATTAAATTATTAATATGTGGCTGTGACTCCATTGCTTCTACAAATACAAACATTAAGGAAAATTCAGAAATTTTCAACAGTTCTAGGGGTGACTCATCTGACAGCTGAAGCCGTACCACTGCTGAGACTGGTTGAGTCGGGCTCTTTATCCCTTTTAAGTCAAAGAAAGGTGATTTTGTAAACATGGGCGAATGTCGAAATTGTTTCAGCACCAAAAGGTGATTTGAGAATTTTAGGCCCAAAGCAACATATAACTTTTGAAAATGATAAATTGCATCTGTATTTCTAGCATTGTAAATAAAGATAATTATTCTAAAGAATAATGAAGTTCATGCTAAACCAAGCTTTCGTTTTGTCATAAAGCAAAAATTTTGATGTCTCATTTCAGTTGGAATAACTTGTTATGTTGCTTCCTGTAAGATGAATCCTAAGGTAAAAGTATTTCTTATTTGGTTCAAATATGCATTTGTGTGTATTTTTTAATGTTTCTGACTGAAGAGGGAAGGTCAAGGTTGTAAAAATTTTGATTGCTCACAAAAAAATATTATATTGGCAAGGGATGAGAAAATTTTGTTTTATTGGATGGGTACTCAAAAGGAAATGTGGACTTTAGGAGACAGACATTACTTCAATATACAGTATCTCTAATTTTAATAAAATTGTACTTTATGGAAGCACTAAATTCACAGCTGTGAGTAAAGGTTAACATAAATGAGTGAAAAATTAATTATTGTAACTGCTTTATATCCAAACAAATTTTGTCTCATGTGTGATAAAAAAACATCACTTATGTATATAATATTTATAAATGTCTATCCATGTGTATTCCCTTGGAAAAGAAATCATTGGATATGCAATAAACTGAAAAATGAATAAGAGTTTTTATAATGATAGAAAAAAGTTAAATAGTAACTTCTTATGTTGTTTATTCTGGTTTTTAAGAAACTATTCAAAGGAGGAATATCAAAATATACCTTGTTCTTAAGATTCTATGATTTTCTTAGATCTGTGGGTTTAAAGTTTTCATTAAATTAGAAGGTTTTTTTGTTTTACTTCTTCAAATATTTTTCCTAATCTTCTTCACTTAGGGACTCCAATTATATGTATTAGGCTATTTGAAATTGTCCCATGGATTGTTGATGCTCTGTTTATGTTTTATCTGCAAGTCTTTTTTTGCTCTGCATTTCATTTTAGATAGTTTCTATTGCTATGTCTTCAATTTCATGAATGTTTTCTTCTACAGTGGCTAATCTGCTCTTAATCTCATCTGTTGCATTTGTTATTTCAAACAATGGTTTTTTCTATCTCTAGAATTTCGACTTAGATAATTTTTTATAGTTTCTATATTCTCTGTTCAAAGTGCTCTGTCTCTGTTCTATCTTCTTGAACTATACATAGTCATGTTCAAGTTATATAGCTACAAAAGCTGCTTTCACATTATTGATAATTCTATCATCATCTGCATCATTTCTAGATTTGTTTGTATTGATTAAATTTTTATCTTCTTATGAATTGCCTACTTCTTTGCATGCAGATACTTTCTAATTGGATGCCAGCTCCATGGATTTTGCTTCCTTGAGTGTTGGATATTTTCATATTCCTATAAACATTCTCAATCTCACTCTGAAGCAAGGTTATTTTGACAAAGTTTGACCCTATGCTTTTAAAACCTGTTAGTTTAGACTAGTGCAGCTATGAACTTTGCCCCACTACTGAATCTTGATTTTTTCTTTTTCATTTTGGCTGTTGGCAACAAGAATTATTCCTGACCCTGATTTTGTTTCAGATTAGATGATAACATAATCCTTACATTGCTGTTCTTTCACTAGCCTGGGATGGTTTCCTCACCATTACACAGCTGATCACTTCTCAGCCAAGAGCTGTAGGGTGACCTCATTATTGCAGATCTCTGGAGCTCTCTCTGTGTAGCCCTCTGTTCTACAGTATTCTGCACAGGAAACTATAAACACCTTGACTTCCACAAATACCCCGTTCTCCTTCCTTAATTCAACAAAACCACTAGGCTCTTACATGGGTTTCCCTTACTTCTGTTACAGTCTGGAAATTACTCCATGCAACAAATGAGGCAAATTTTATGGCTTCCTCATTTGTTTCTGTTGTCTCAGGGATCATTCTCTGTACTACATGATGTCAAACATCTAAAAATCATTGTTTCATATTTCTGTTTGTTTTTCAATAGTTTCAGGTGGAAGTATAAATACAGTCCATTTTACTTCATCTTGGCCTATAGAGAAGTTATATTAATAGTTAATTATTTGACAGTTTCTCCAGTGTCTCACCATAATATGAAGCAATCATTTATTGAAATTATTTAGTTTTTCAGATTCTAGATTATTGTGTTTTTATCACAGGGACTTCTGAACTTTCCTTTCTGCATATTGAACACATGTCCCTGACCTCTTCTGGTTTTATTTCACTATGTATATTGTCTCTTTTGGGTTCCTGTTAGTTTTTGATTCAGTCCACAGCAGAGCCACTCTCTTGAAACCTGTATAATCCATAGGTGAAATAACAGAAACAGTTTGGGTATTTGGTCATTCAGTCCCTCTAAACTGCTTTTGTTTTTCTCCTGTTTTTGAACTTTGAATTCTATCACACAATTTTTCCTTGTTACATTATATGAACATTTCAGTTATTTCTCATGTCATTGTGGCAGAAGGTGTAAATGTCTTCCAGGTTATGTATTATTTAAGCTAAAGGTAGGCAGATTTACCACTTAGAGGCCAAATCTGGCTTTTGTTTATTGGAACACAGCCATACCATTTGTTTACAAATCATTCATAGCTCCTATCATATTATACTGACAACACTGAGTACCTTGATAGAGCCCATCCCTCTAAAAAAGCCTAAAATGTTTACTTTCTGGACTTTTGCCAATCCAAAGCCAAAATTGTACTGAGAATTATTATAAATTTATCTGAAATAAAATTTCAGCTGTAAAACTTACCATCTATTTGATTTTGTCCAAGTTACTTGACCTCTTTAAAATAGCTTAAATTCAAAGTAGGAATAGTTATACATTTAATACTTACTGATTAGGAATAAATGATAAAATGTTGAAAAGTACTTCATCCATAGTACATGTTTGTTAAAGACCCTCATTACCTCCATTATTAGAATAAACCACTTAAAAAACAAAATAAGAAATACACATATTTCCTATATAAAATAAAAATATATACATCTGAGACATTATCAGGTTGGAAGTTTGTCCTCTTTCATTTATGTCTAAATGCCTGTTCTTAACCTCTAAATTCTTAAATTGTTGTAAAAAGCAAATACTAACAGAAAATCTTTTAAGTACTTGAGTTTTAGACTGAGGCTTTTGGGCCAATTAGATCACTGTATAGCTATGGGGTATTATGACGACCCTCCCTATAAGTCCAGACATGATTTATAGCAGGAATCATTTTTCAAAAATCCTCTTGTTTAAAGGTAGTCTTCTCTCTCCTTTTTTCTTTTGGAGGTTTATTTACCATTCAGTGCATATTGTTTCAAATACCCAGGGACATAAGTGAAATTATCATTTGTTAGCTGGGGTACAGTATACCCAAGCCCATGCTACTTTAAGTGCTAAAATCCATTTTCACATTTGAGTTGCAGGCCATTTCCCTTAGTGGTAACTTCTCTCTGTATAAGAAGAGATAAGCAAAACTGCCATAGTCACAAGTGTCCTCCACCTCTCTTGAGACTGAAAAGACATTGAAAATAGTTTTGTCTACAGTTCTAAAGAAGAAAGATTTTAGGCAGGCCACACAGGGAAGTGTTTTTCCTCTTGGCACATTCACTATGTAGTGCACAGGTAACTGGAAGTTTGATGTTAGCTTTTCTTTATAAATATGACATTAAAGGGCTAATGGCTGGGCTTTAGCTTCTGTTTCCAGTCTAAAGAGCCAATAGGGAGAACATGAAAAGCTAAGTTGAGAATTGCAGGTTCAGAAAACTGAAGTCATTTGGGTAGGCAAGGCTTAATTTTCCTCTAGGGCTAGTTTACCTCCACAACCTTCTAGAAATAAATGTATGATATGGTGTCAGACATACCCTGTGAAATACCATTGTAGAATTAGAGAAAATACTTAAAAATACACATTTATATTATTCATGTATTTGACTATGAATTATCTGATTTCTTTGGTCATGGGATTATAACACATTAAGTAATTTTTCTTAATTTGAACTGCCTTACTGTGTTTTGTAATAAGAAATTTATTTTATAAAATGTAAATTTAAGATTAAATGATAAAATGTGAAATTGTTGTCTGAAGAAATGTTATACTCTATACCTGGCATACAACTTAAAAATACCAATTTAATTCTTAGTAATAGATTTTACTAAGAAAATGTTTTCCTTTTTTAAGTGTATCTCCTCAATTTTAATTCAACCTATGCTCAAGTGCTTTGAAAATAAAATTTGATCTCTATTGTTTTCATTAAACTATCCCCCAAAAGCTTGACTTCTTTTCTTTAAAACATTTTATTAATTAACTGATCACTTGCTATTGATTTTATGAATGCCTGGTAGGATATCTGGATTTGTGTTCCAAAATGTTTATAAGCTTCAGTCTTGGCTGTTCATTGCTTCCAATGAAGGACTATTAGATTCAGAATCTAAAAGGATTCCAATAGACTGGTATTTACTTTATCTTGCATCTCATCAGAAAATTAGGAGTAACAGCCCAGGTAGATATGGCTCTGCATGTAGCATATAGAAAACACTTGGGGCATCTCAGTTGACTGAAGATTCAGTTACACGTGAGTTGCCAACAAAATTAATATCATCCATCTGGGGATGAACAGAAAAATGACATCTCAGAAAAGAAATTAGGATTCCCATTTGATTGACTAAACATACATCTTTAGTATTCTATTCAGTTCTGGTTGCTGAGTTTTAAGAAAAATAAAACCAAAGATGAAACCATTCAAGACAGTAAAGGCATTTGAAAACATCATTTTGAAAAACAGACGAGGACACTGGACACACACATCTTGAAGAAGATTCAGTGACGGGAAGAACATGGTATTGCCTTAGTCTCAAATACTCGAAGGATAACACATTAGCACTGGAAATTCCTCTCTCTCACCTCATGATGGTGTAATCAGGATCATATGGCAAATACTTAGGGACATGAGTTTGTGCTCAATAGGGAGGCAGGATTTTTGTACTCCCCAGAGATGAACATAGATGGCTTTGACAAGCAGTAAGTTCCCCATCACTATTAGATCATATTTTGACAGGACATATTCAAGAGAATTGTGGGATTGTCAGCCAAATCAGATCCTTTAAGGGTCCTTTCAAGTTCATAGAGTAATTTATACATCTGTTCACAGGCTAAAAAAGCAAAGGCAGAAACTGAGTTTCTTTCTGCACAAAGTCACAGGCCTCTAGTCTTCAGGATTTATACTTATTCTACCTTTGTGAAAGGGTAAAAAGGAATTAATAAGCCATAAGGAATTACAGTGAATCTGGATTTTGATTTTTAAAAATGTAATTTCTTCAGTTTTCAAAAACTCTTTTTTTGTGATACAGTAAAGGGTAAAAAAAACAAAACAAGACAAAAAACTAAAGGAGAACTGGGGGCTCTAAAGTGGAATCCAGATTCAGACGGGGTAGCCCTACTGATCACTGCATGTATTGTGGAGCCTAAGGTGACAGCATGTATTGGTAAAGAACAGGCTCTGAAGTCATACTGATAACAGTTTACATGCTAGCTTTGCCCTTTTCTAGCTTTGTCTCCTTTAACATTTTATCTCAGCAGTCTTAGCATCCTTGATTGTTTATCTGAAAACCTGAAACAGCAAGAATCCTTAACTGTATAGAAAAAATGAAATAATACGTGTAAAGGGCTTGGTACTTTAAGGGCTCAATTATTATTGCTATAGTACTCTAATAATGAAGTACACTTGCATTTATGTTGATAAATTCTCAACTTCAATGACACAAATTATTCACATTGTGGAGTGTGTGTGTGGTGTGTGTGTGTGTGTGTTCCCACATCAATAATTATGAATTTTAGTGTATGCAGAAAGTAGAATTCTATGGGTTTTTTTGCTGTTGGTAATGGAGCTTGAGCCTCTGTTAATCAACAAAGAGCAATAATTTTCCAAAGAAATAATATTATCTAAACAGAAAATAAAATTATATTTTTCATGTTCCAAAAATATGTTGGCCATTTTAAAATTACTTTAAATCAACATGTTCAGATTAAAGAAATGCATTCACATATCTGGCTAAACCTCATGTTCCTGAGAAAGAAATATTGTGAAAAGCAGATCTAATTACCTTTCTTTGAATTTGTTCTTCTGTTCAATCCACCTTCAAGTTAGTGTTTACTTCAATTTTTTTATCAAGGGTGAATGGTGCTCTTTCAACTGAAAAAAATACATTCTAAATTACAGTTTCAGTAGCATCAGCTAAACTGACAATAAAAGTCAGGTGATTGTAGAAAAAAATTATTTTCCCTTGTGCCTAATTAGACAGTGGTATTTAAATGATTATGAATGACCATATTATATAGGATTCTAAAATGGTTAGGCCCTGTCCTCAAGAAGCCAGTCTAGTGGGAGGGGAAGGTACGTGTACAAATATATATAGGTCAATAATATGTGTTCAAAATTTTGTATAAGATGGAAAAAACTAAGAATTAGAAGCAGAGAAAGGAGAAAACGTTATTTATTCAGTTAATTCAGTGGGAGTCTTTACGAGCGAGGAGGCATATGATGGTCACATCAAAGAGGGTGTGAAATTCAGAGAAAGATGAAGAAAAGTAGTCTACGAAGAGTTATGAGTCTGAAAAATGCATTAATGTGGAGAACTGTATTTATGTCTTATCAACCATTCTTCTGCAGCTGACTTGTAGAAGCCTAGACTGTGAGGGCCTTTCCCAAACCCCTGTCCTGACTTCAGTCATGGTCATCTCTACCATTAACATTGTTTACCAGGCCTTCTGACATTTTATTTTAGCTCATTATCCCAGCCTCTTCTCTTAGAGCTTCCCTCATGTGCTTACTATACACAACAATCTTCCCCTTCTCTCTGTTGCCCTCTTTCTTTCTCATTCATTCCCTTATATTCTCAGTGTCTCTCTCAGGACATTACTATGAAACTAATTTTACTTTCTCAAATCCGCTAAGTTTTCTTGAATCCTTCTGCCTGGAATGTTCTCTATCCCTATCAGTCCCACCAGCCTATCTTAGTTATTTGCTCTTTATGTTGTAACTACCATTTCCTTCAGAAAGTTTTCTGACACTCCACCTGGCATACCTCTACCAAGAATTCCACTAGGGCATTAACCATACCCTTGTGATTTCCTATTTTCCGGTCTTTGTTCACTGTCAGCTTACAAATGCATGACAGCAGGGGGCTTATTGCCTTTATTTCTCCATTAACTAGTACTGTGGTTGCCAAGGAGTATATATGTGCACTGCAGTTATTCTTGGCTCACGGAAAGAGTGAAGAAATTAGTACTAGATTAATTAGCATCTTAATGTACTGAGATTATCTGAGTATAAATACAGGCTAGCCAAACCAGTGGCATAGGGAGAGCATGGGCAGAGACTCTGAGCAAGAGCGGGGCGCCTGGAACACCATCTTGATTAGGCACTGATGACTAGTCAATGAGATAAAATCTCCTTGGAATTTGGTAAAATAGAAGCAGGTGATGAGTTTAAAATGTGAGAAAAATTGGTTAACAGAAATATAGTGAAAGGAGAAAAAATTCCTTTCATATTTTGTGCCAAGTAACAGCATACGAAAAGTCTACACATTGATGAAAGAAGAATGTCAATTACACAGCTGAGAAAAAAAAATCAATAAAGGAACATATTTTTAGCTGAGTGGCATGGATAATGGCTGACATTAACTAATAAAAAAGATCTTAACTTTTTTTAATTTATAAGACAAAGTTTCTGTTTTATATACAAGTTTTTATTTTTGTTCTTATTTTTAAACATTACTAAATGGAAATAATAACACATGTGAAGTTGTAGAGATAGTTGTTTTATAGCTGGACTGAAAAAGCTCTATATTTATTTCTGGGCATAACTGAGTGTATGTTTTCTTGACTTGCGGCCAAGAGAAGGACAGCCAGAGACACAAGGGCCCTTGGGAGCTTGAACATGGGATATCTCTTGGGCTTCAGATACAAAAAGCCTACATTCTATTTTTCTTGCTATTTAAACTATTACTTGTGCCTTTTCCTTCCTTTTTCTCTTTCTCCCCTCTTTCCTTTGCTTCATGACAGCTTCAGCTTATTTCACATTTATTTTCAATATTTTGAGATAAATAGGAATGTGCGCTCAGGATTTCTCAAAGGTCTGAAATCAGAGCAAGTTTTCAAAAAACAGACTTTAAAAGCAACATATCTTTGCCTGCCAGTGTGTCCAGCAAATAACTGTGTTTATAATTCTTATAATTTATGCTTATTTGTATTGTTAGAGTCAAGAACAAAAAACATGTGAAGACAATTATAATCATTTTAAAATCAAGTCATTAAATGTTTGATTGCCTGATTTTTTCTTAGCTATAACATATCAAGTGGAAAAATTAAAAAAACAAAAAAGAAATGAAAAACACTCTCTCAAATAGCATATAACAATAACTATTGTGATTCATAGGCAGTTCTGATAAGCCATCTACTTCTCCATTCTTATTTGAGTCTCTTACTTATTAAACTAATTAATGGTTTACCCATTTTATGGATGCAGCTTTTCAATTCTGAACTGAAATTCAGATTAGGTTTAATATTATGCCCATAGGTAAAGCTGGTGTTTTAATTAGGAATTGCATTCAGTTAAAAAAGAATGAACAAAGTTAAACAGTAGATAAAACAAAATAAGGAAAGTCACTCTGGGGCTAGTATGGTAGCTCCCTGAAGAAATCAGGATTATGGACTTTGATATTTTTATAAACCCATCCATTGCTTCATAGTCAAAAAAAGAGTGACTTTAATTCTAGACTCTATTTTTCTTTTCAGATAGAAAAGGAAAGGCCAGAAATCAGCAGATTCTTGCCAGCTGAGTTCCTGTCTCTGTCTTAAGATGCTTTCTCAAGCTTCTTAAGAAAACTTCCACTTATGTATCAGCAGCCAGAAATATATCACATAGACATAATTGCAAAGAAAGCTGAGAAATACAACTTTTGATGAGAGCACTTTACTACTATGTCAATATCAGGATTCTAGTAAAAAAAAAATGGGGAGAACATATTCTGTAGAAACCAGAAATCTCTATTTATAAAGGGATAGAACTAAGATTTGAAGCCAGGTTTTCTAACATGAAACCAAGGGCAGATAATTATTGCATTACTTGCATTACAGAACACCCATTAGATGCTCTGGCTTCTGACTCACTAAAACTCTAGAATAGAATAGGATATAATAGAATGGAATGGAATAGAACACAATAAATGTGATAAACAACTATTCTGCAAATCTGATAAATGTCACAAATATCAGTCAGTGTATCAATAGGGAGCAGAAGAGCTGGGGAATCCTAGTATGGTGGGTCATAAAGGATGTGTGAATGGCTTCTTACTTATCTAGTTCAGTCTTCTGATAATTGAAACCTTGTAAAATATTTTCTATTTGCCAGTCTGACAATTCTTGACTGAACCAGTTTAATTGTCAGAGAAGATTGTAAGATGCCAAGAATGAGGGAAATGTGCTTTGTAGGTGTGAGATATAATTTGCTGAGGGGCTTGCAACAGTATAGCAATGTTGATAGGCTACTGCATCCACTTCCCATTTTTATAGGGCATAGATGCATATTTCTGCAGAATTATAGAAGCAAAGTTATTAATGCTCAAATTGCTTTCTATTTTAGTATTTGATTCCTTTGCCTTACAAATCCATATTCCTGACTTTGAAAAAACCCTAAATCACAGTGGTATTAAAACCATTACATGATCATTGGGGATTTGTTTTTTCCTGGCCCTTACTTGAAAAATCAAGGAATTTACATGATATATTGATAAAGTTACCAAGTAACAAATAAAATTCATGTGGAATTCAGTTAGCTAAATATATTTTAACTGCAGAGAAATGCATTAAAGAGAAAAATCACTTATTTTTTAAGAAAATGGTTGTACGTTAGGAATGTGGCAGCTTAAAAAATCAACTTACGCTGTTTCCTTTTAAAAATATGGAGAAAATACTTTGATAAACATGGTTAATTCTAAAATTAATTATTTTATTAAAAAAAAAAACCAAGAAACCTCTCAAGCACATGTTAAAATTTAAAAATCTGTAATTGGCATTCACTTAATATTGATATTGTTTAAGTCCCATTTCTCTGCCAATCAGTGGACTTATATCCTAACAGAGACTGATTCTGTTTTATCTATAAGATAATATCTACTCTACTTATATACAAAATTCTCAGAAATTTTCTATAAAATACACTACAAGGAAGGATTTGAGGCAAGATGTGTGTGCTGGTCCTTATAGTTATATTTGTAGCACTTAGCATAGTGATTGGCATATAATAAGAATTCAATAAATAAGAATAAATTAATTAGTGAAAATAATAAATTCTCTGAACAGACATATCTTGTGCCATTTAAGAGAAGCACAGGGTACCCTACTTGTTTCAATTCTATGTCTATTCTCTGATTTAAGCTCCCATACATCCTCTGATGTTTAACTGTATGTGAATTCAGTATATGTGAAACTTACTTTAGGTTTTATTATATTTTACTTCAGTTTAAGGGCAATAGTGTTTATTTCTTCATTTGCTTCAAAACTTCTAGATCAGATATTTAGAAGCAAGACAGCTGTGCATTTGTTGCCGACAATAGCAGGAAAATTCATTTTCCTTACCCATTAACTGTCCGATCAAATAAACAGGCTGAAGGGTTATCCATGATAAATGCACTCTGTTTAATGCAATGAGACAGTCTCTCAATTTGAGTACCTAGCAGAGTGTTAGCTAAATCTCCTCTACTGATTTAATTAGCAAGAGCTCAATGGTAATTATTTTGCATTTAAACTTCGGGAGTTTCACAGATAAAAAATATATATAGCCTTTTTTAAAATGAAAAAAAAGCCCAATAACAAAATCAGCTTGCATGGTTTTTAAGGATGTGAAAATGTGTTAAACAGCTAATGAATTATTCAATGTACATCCTTGGAAGATGTACAGATTTTAATGAGCCTCCCTAATTTGACTTTCATACCATCTTATGTGATTTTGTTCCAAGTTGTTTTTATTGAATAGTGTTCATTAGAAAAAAATTATCAATTTACTCTATCTTGCAAATGAGGAGAGATAAAATACTTGTCAGAAATTTTATTGTAGTTTTTGTTCTAGCATTCCTTCTATTGGTATTTTTTTTAACTAATGTGTTTTACTTCCCTATACAAAGTAAACAAAATACAGGTGGAAATCTCAGTTTGGTTATGCTTTTACCAAGAAGCTATGTATCAAACAGTTGCATAAAGCCCGATTTTAAATATGTTGACATTCTAAGCTATCTTAGTATGCCTCACTTTTGAGCTTCTGGCTCAGACAAAGCTCAATAAGAGAGACTGCTGGTATACAAAACCTTGCTTTATTATAATTTTTTCACAAGAACAGAAAGTGTCTCATTCTTTTTACTGGAAAAGTGACATTTGGAGGAACTTGGATGGTTGTAACCATTTAATGATAAGACGAAATGTGTTTTATTTTTAAATTTTGCTTGGAGAAAATTTAAAGACCAATCAAAGTAACTGTGTGTAAAGAGCTGTCATGTTGTAGAGGGTAGAGATGTAATCTCACAGCAAAGGATCTGGAAGGCAAATCACCAAGAGGTTAACAATAGATATCTCCAAATGGGAAAAATTGGGGGACGTCTCCTTGCTTTATTCTTTTTGTTTATGAGTATTTTCTGCAATTAACATGTTTTCTTTTTTGGAATAATATATATTTTTTAAAAAGGCATAGTCAGAGAATTCTGGAGCTTAAAGGGTTTAGAAAGAATAGGTATGTATCTAAGAGGTATTATTTCAGAGTACAAGAGCTCATATATATTATCTTCAGAGGCTCATTGGTGGTTACATCTCTGTGTTGCTATTTCTATGTCAACTATTAAAAGGTCATCTGGTACCAGTTAATGTCTGTCCCGGGGTAGAATATGGATCTGGTGTAGAACATGGGTCTATGGGAAATTAGACACTGAAATCAGGAGCATGAACTCAAAGAAGTCTCATGAAAGATGATGTATCTGGGAGGACAGAAATGGCCTAGGTCAGAAGTAAGAAAATGAAAAACTTTGTCCACTTGGTTTGAGTAAATAAAAAAAAAATCCTGCTCATTTTCAAAGAAAGTCAATCAAGTGTATTTACATTACATGGTCTAATACTACAATTTATTTTTGTTTCAATTTTGGAATTCAGCTTCTTGCTGTACTTGGAGTCCCTATTAGGAACTCTAGCATACTGTGCACAGTGAGAGGAGGTATTATGTAAGGATTAAGTGTGTGGGCTCTGGAACATGACCTTGAGAAGACTGCTAATTTCTCCAAAAAGTTTTTTTACCCAAGTGGATGTTTTGCAATTTTTAAACAATAGATTGCATGAAAGTGGTAAGAAATTCACTAATAATACTAAGAACAATAAAATAATATTACTAACACTTAACTGGAACTTATTACATGCATTTCCTCACTTTACCCTCTTAAGAAACAATGCTAATAAGTAGGGAATATATTCTCTTTGATTTCTTTTCTTTTTTTTAAGCTTCTTTGAGATACAATTAATGCAAACATTGCACACATTTAATGTATGCAACTTGATGTTTGAATATATGTATACACCAGAGATACCATCACCATAGTCAAGGTATGTTTTGTGACTTGGGTAATAGATTGTTACTCCATGAGTTCAGTCTTCTTGTGCTGACTCTGCTTCTATCGTAACATATATACATTTTCTTAAATTGCTTTGTTTGAATCTTTGGCTCTGTCCTTTTTCTCTTTTCTCAATATGACAGTTTTAAGTATATATACTTGAAGCATTTAATACATTTCCTCAATGTATTTCCTACATTTGCAAAATTTACTGTTAGACACTTCCTTGTTGAAAATAGCTTATTGTGGCTTGAGAGTTCAAGGGGGCTTTTGCCCTTTCATTTCCTGTTCTCCTTTGTCCCCGCCATGCTCTGTTTATCTTCATGTGCCTTGACAAGACTTAACTTCTGTTTCATGTTGGCTCTGCCCTTTACTCTAAGACCCTGGGAAGTGATTGGACCTCATCCTGCTTCGGTCCCTCCTCCCTCAGACGGGGAAAATGATCATCTCTATATCCCGTTATAAACCCACATATGTATGTGTATGTACATGCATATACACACATATATGAAATACTATTTCATAGAAAATTTAGAGTAGCAAATTTCACAGAGAAGGTACTGTACACTAGTGTTGCAAGGATTTTTGTCCAGAATTCTTATGTCTCTTCTCAAATATCATTAAACTTCATTCTTCTGCTGATACACTGTTAATGAAGATATGAACCCTAATTTCACTCTTTACTTTTACTTTCTTTCACTTTAACTCTTTTGCCATTTGATCTACCTTAACCTATTTGCACCTCTGCACATACCTTCATCTCCCACATGGTCTTGTCCTTAGTCCTAGCCCCATCACTTAGCACCACAGTTCCCTGACTGAGATTCTTGTGTGACATCCCACATGTCCTCCAATACCTGAGATATTTGTGAATTGCTCTTTATATTTAATTTCTGAGCCTTGTCCTGAAATTGACACCCATTTATTACTGTTCACCTGGAAAGAAAACCACCATCATTCTGTGATTTTACTTCTGGTCTATTGCTCTCTAGGTAGTTAAGGGTGAATAAGTATCTTAATTTCTCTTGATGAAGCAGAGGGTCTTCAATAACCTAAGTGCTATTGCAGTAGTAACATTTTCATAGCTGTTTAGGTCTCTTAATTGAAGTTATTAAACTCAAACTACCTCCATATTAGGCAGTAAATTGTGCTCTGATTTTCTGAACTCCTTGATAAATAGGCAGCGGTAATACAAGAAACCTTAGCACAGGGCTTATTGCTTGACCATATTAGGTACTTAATAAATATTTACCGAGTTATATGGAAAATGACATGGCTATTTTAAGCTCCTGTTGGTGTTATAGGCACAGTTACAGGTTTGGAAAACAAAAAGGTCAACAGCTGATCTTTTCCCTTCTGGAACTCACTGTCTAGATTCAGCAGCTGTTCTAAAACTCACCCACAACAGGCACACACATCTACACCAGTAACATACTCAACACAATCCCACAACAAAATATATACTGTCAAGGGGATGAAGCATGTTGCACTTAGGAAAAATAGGAAGAAAATGCCACTATTTAATAATTGACCTCCCATTAGCACTAACCAAAGACAAAGACACGTCTCTTATGGATGCTCTATACACTTTTCTCTCCATGTATCTTGAGTTCCGCTAGTTACTTCTCATAAAATAAACGTTTCAATTTCTATCAAAATTCTCAAAGACCTATGAATGCAATAAAGCATTTCCTTTGTACATACTTGCTTTATTTTCAGTTAAAAGGAACTCCAGAATTGCAGTACTTTGAAAAGAGAAAAAAATAAAAACAGAACATAAGGTTTATTGAAATAGGCCAGATTTTTTTCTGAAGTGTATTTTTCAGAGCAATAGTCCCATAATATATTCTTGGAGAAGGAATTTCTTAATCTAATAAGTTTCAGAAACACTATATCCTATGTCCCTGTCTTGGAGCTTGAGAGTGGACTTGGGCATACTGGAGTATCTGAGAAGATTTTTAAATAAAGAAACATGTATAAGATGAACTGGCTAAATGATTCTTAAACTTCTTGGACCACAAAAGTCCCTTTATTCCCTTTTTCCTGTTTGCAGCTTTAATAACACTGGTATTTTGAGAATTAGGCTGAACATACATCAATTTTATGAATCTCAGTACAGAGAATATACATTTTATGTTATCATACCATCCATACAGAATTCTAGCATGAACATTTAGATTCTTGAGTGATCTTCTCTTGTATTTGGCACTAGGAATGCCTGCTTGTTGGCCCCTACATGAAGCATAAACAGATTTATTTATTTATTATTATTATTCAGTCATGCACTTCTGTGTGAAGAGGGTTGTCACTTAAATGCCCTCCCTGTGTAGTTCTAAATCCTGAAACATTGCAAGGGGAGAGTAACCATGGGTAGATAAGAGAGAAACTGGGAAAACATACAAGGAGGCTTTTCTTCCTCCAGATTGTCTATTCACTTGACTTGTATGTCTTGAAAGACTGTAGGAGTACCACAGTGAATGCTACCTCTGAAAACACAAACTGTTTTTCAAACAGTCTTCACAGCCAGTGGAGCTGTGTCTGACTGGGCTGTTCCACATGCTATCAGCTAGAATCCAAGACGGAGGTTTCCTTGTGAATCTACAGTCAGTGTCAGACCCCAATTAAATTTTATTGCTGTTAGCTTCTTGAGTCATCGTTTTAAGTCTTGCTGCATCACTTAAACCTACAGAGACAATTTCTGTAGCTTCTTTAAAAACTTGATCTTATTTCTGCTCCTCATAATGTTGCAGTCACAGCTCTCTTTTTTATTTGAATGGTGTAGATCCTGCTCCTTCTTAATGGAGAAATAATGAATGGACCTTTGGTTTTTTGTATTCTTCAGTCTCTGCTAAAAAGAGTTTTCTCAAGGGTCATTGAGAAAGCCTTTTTGGATAACATATTCAATGAACAAATAAAAACAAAAGGAGGAAAAATTGCAAAGGTGACTCCTGCTCTTTTAACTGTCATATGAACTTACATCATTCTTTTTTTTTCTTGTTCACAAAAAGGAAAGTAAAGCTTTGACATTCTTATCCTGGAATAATGTTGTTGAGGATAAATACTAGATTATTCTAAAGACTTAGGAGTAAATTTTAATGGCTGAACACAAAAAGTAGCCAATTTGTGCTAGCCACAGTAGGGAGAAGAAAGAGGAATTGGTAGCAGAAAATACTAAAAAGGCTAGGTCTTTTTTTTTTTTCTTTTTGTGAACAGTCCTAAACTTTCCCTTCATTTTTCCCACCAGGAATACTTCTCCAGCCAGTTAGAATATAAAAGAAGAGAGAGTCATTCCATCCCAATGGTAATGACAAGAGAAACAGAAAAAATAAAATAAAAATCACACCTTTCTCTGAAGGTAGAGAAGACTGGTGGATTTAAAGAAGCCAAATGAACTGAATTCCACAGAGAAACAAACTTTCCAGAGAGGAGGAAAGAGCAGTGGTATCATTGCCAGGTTTGGATTACGACTACCATGCAGGACTGAGCACAGGGAGGGCTGGTGGAGTGTACTGTAGATTGCAAGACCTCCAGCTCAGCTAAGCAGTTCTACCTCTCTCCTACCCCAGCCTCGAGTTCAAGTGAGAAACAGTAGCTAAAGACATGGTATGTAAAGAGAAGTCACCTAGCCTTGAGCAATCTCCAAATGATTGGATTTCAGCACTTTGTGGGATTGAAACCAGGAGTAAAGCAAACATATATGAAACTTTAGCCAAGCCTTCCAGCTCAAATACAGACATATCAAAAGTTATCAGAACAGAGCAGAGATCAGAATATAGTCAAGAAATAGATTTCTATGTATATAACCAGTATTGACCAAAAGTGCCAATGTAATTCAAAGGGGAAAGAAAAGACTCCTTAAGAAATATAGGAAAAACTTGATATCTGTATGGAAAAAGATGAACTGACCTCTATCATACATCAAACACAAAAATGAACATAAAATAGATCATAGCCTTAATGTAAAAGTGAAATTCATATAAATTCTAAAAAGACAGATAAATGATGTAGCAGTCTGCCTCTAACCCACCATCCTTTATAGTTGCAGCTGCTATGGGATGGACATTGCAACCTTGTTCTCACCAGCTTTAGCCTCTCTGTCAGTGACTAGCTCCCACATCTGGAAGCTACGTAGACTTGGACTCAACTTCAGGTGTGCTCCCATGCGGTAGCCAAGGCTGGTCAAAGATAAGACCACGCCTTTCTCCAGGGAGTTCATTCAGGAGACCAGAAAAATGGCCTTGGGGCTCTTGAGAGCCTGGAGAGAAGAGGCATTTGTGTCATTCCATGATGTGGCTGTAGACTTCACCCAGGAAGAGTGGCAGCTGTCGAGCTATGCTCAGCAGACCCTGTACAGAAATGTGATGCTAGAAAACTTCAGCAACCTGGTTTTTTTGGGAATTCCATTTTCCAAACCAGCAGTCATCATTCTGCTAGGGCAGGAAGAGGAGCCCTGGATGGCGCAGAGAGAATGTCTTCCCAGCCCCCATTCAGCAGAGCCAAAGCCAGAAACCCAACTTTATTCCTCCTGTGCTCTGGACTTCCACAGTCAGAAGTTAGGCCAACAGGTGCTACATCCTTGTCACCTTCCACTCTGCCCAGACTTGTGTGAGGGAACCCTCCAGTTAGCAGGTCTCTGCCCAGCACATCAGAAGCACAGGTGGCAAGCTCTCCCTTATGAAAGCTTTTGGAGTGACAGAGTGGAAGGTGAAGACAGAGGATGGGGCTCCAAATCCTTCTTTGGGAGGACCAGGGAGAGGACTACTTCAAGAGCTTTCTCCAGATCACCTGAAGGACAACGAATAAGTGCCAGGGAGGGCAAGACAGGGATGGAAATAAATTTCAGCTCAGCTGAGAAGACACACCCTTTAGAAACAGACAAAATATTACAGTGGGTAGAAATCTCAGGATTTGCAGTAGTCAGTTGTTAACATTACAGGCTAGGCTTTCACCAGAAGTCAGCCCTCTTCATTCACCAGAGGACCCACTCAGGAGGAAAACCTATTTATGCAGTGTGGCTGAAGCTTTAGCTATAAATCAGCTGTCATCACACACACGAGATCACGTACAGGAGAGAAGCCTTATCTCTGCACAGAGTGCAGTCAAGCCTTTAGCCAGAAGTCCTACCTAGTCACACACAAGATGGCCCACTCAGGCGAGAAGCCCTTTGTGTGTGAGGAGTGTGGGTGAGACTTTAGCCAGAAGTCAACCCTCATCAGACACCTTGGGACACACTCAGGAGAGAAGCCCTTTGTGTGGGGGGAGAGTGGGCGAGGCTTTAGGGATAAGTCAAACCTCACCACTCACCAGAGGACCCACTCGTGGGAGAAGCCTTATGTATGCAGGGACTGTGGGAGGCTTTTTTGAGATAAATCAACTCTCAGCAAACACAAGAGGATTCACTCAGGCGAGAATCCTTATTTGTGTAATGAATGTGGCCAGAGTTTTAGTCAGAAGTCTTACCTCATAAAACACAAGAGGACACACTCGGGAGAAAAGCCTTACATGTGCAAAGAATGTGGGCGAGGCTTTAAGACATGAGTCAACTGTAACTGCACATCAGAGGCCACACTCAGGAGAGAAGCTTCTCGTGTGCAGGGAATGTGGGTGAGGCTCTAGACAGAAATCACACCTTATCAGTCATCAGAGGACACACTGGGGAGAAAGCTTATGTTTGTACTGAGTGTGAACAAGGCTTTACCCAGAAAGCAAATCTGCTCAGGCACAAGACGGCACAGTCAAGGGAGAAGCCCTTGGGTGCAGGGAATGTGGGTGAGGCTTTAGTCAGAAGTCAGCCCTCAGGAGACATTAGAGGCCACATTCAGCGGAGAGAAGTCTTATGTGTGCAGGGAGAGTGAGCAGGGCTTTAGCGATAAGGCGATCGATCCTCAGCACACGTCAGAGAATACACTCATGGGAAAAGCCTTATATTTTCCGTAAGTGTGGGGGAAGGCTTTAGGCTGAAATCACTCCTTACTAGACACCAGAGAACACACTTATAGAGAAACTTTATGCACAGGGAGTGTAGGCAAGACTTTAGCAGTAAATCACATCTCATCATGCAAGAAAAGACATCTTTAGAGAAAATCTCACATGTGTGAGGGGTGGACTTCAAAGACACTACCTGCCAGCAGAGGACAGGAGAAGACCTGCATGTGCAGAGCAGTGGTTCCCGCTAGGAGCAGTGGTACCCCCGGTGATATCTGGTGGTGTCTGGAGACATTTCTGTTACATCTGGGAGGCTGTCGCTGGCACCTGGTGGGCGGAGGCCAAGAATGCTGGCACACACAGTGCAGTGCACAGACAGACCCCACAACAGGGAGCAATCCAACTCTGTATGACTTGGACAGCTCGAAGGCTAGCTTTGGCTCCAGGACTCTTCCACCCACCTCACTGGCTAGGAGGAAGAATTTTTTGACTGTGCTACAGCTGGGAGTCCTCCTAGCAGCCAGTCTTCCTTCTCCTTCTCTTTCACATTTAGATTCCATGCCTCTCCCTGCCTTCTCTGAATCTCTTTCACATTTTTTTCTCAAATATGGTTTTCCCAAGAGTCTCTTGCACATCTATCCTATCTTCTTCCTCAGAAGGCTCCAACTAACACATTACAAAGAGAAATAGCAAGTTTACAGTGAAGCAACTTGACCTATGTCACCTTAACAAAGCTAACCACAATGCTGGGACAGATTAACACCTCAGGTCTTGTAATAGGATTCAATGGAAGGGATATCACGGTATTTTAAAAAAAATATTTCTGCCAAAAAAATGTATAACCTAAGTTACACCTAAGTTTCTCATAACCTTGTCATGAGAAATCATTAGACAAACCTAAATTAAGCAATATTCTATAAAACAACTGCCCTTCCTCTTAGAATTTCAAGGCTGGGAAAGATAGAGGCTGATACAGTGTTCCAGGTTAAAGGGAACCATGGAGACATGAACATGCAATGCTTGATATTGGATTAGATCCTGGACATAAAAAATATAGTTAACTAAAGACAATGGATTAGAGAAGACTGTTTAATCAATGTTAAGTCAATGATAAATGTGGTATAGTGTGGTCATGGAGTCATGTTTTTGCCCTGGGAATACACAGGTCAGCTTTTAGGGATAAAAGGACACAATGACTCCAATTTATTCACAAATTGTTCAGAGAAAAAAAAATACATGGTTTCTAACTTTTCATAGAAAAAAAATGAATACATCAAATATAAATGCATTTTGCAGGGGTGGAGGAGGGGAGAAGAGAGAGAGAAGAGGGGAAAAAGGGAGGGAGGAAGCAAGAGAACACAAATGGAACAAGTAGGAGCCATTTGTGAATCCAGTTAAAAGGTGTATGAGGGCACCTTATACTTTGCTTGCAACTTTCCCCTAAATTTGTTATTAAAATTAAAAAAGTAGCAAAAAATTTAAAAATGGAAAGAAGGAAAAGGGGGAAGACGGAAAGAAAGGAAGGAAGAAGCTGCATGGGATGTTGGGTTGTTGGCTGCGGGAATAATCAGTCAAAATGCATCTGAGACACAGCCCAGAAGAACTGAACCCCTGAAGATTAGAACTATTAGCCCTTATCTTTACTGTCAGACAGAGGAAAGGGCTCGTACTCTCAGTGAAATATCCATATATTAGTCTCCAGCTGTTCTTTTAAAATGTATGTTTTCTGAATATAAATAAAAATTACCAGATACAGAACAAAGTAGGAAAATGTAACCTTACTCAAAAGAAAATCATAGCAGACCAACAGGTCACCCAGTTATTGGAATTAGCAGTAAGGGCTTTAAATCAATTACTATAACTATTTTAAAGAACTTAGAAAAAATTGGTAGGATATTTCAAAAGGAAATCAAAACACCAAGAAAATAATGAAATATGAATACTAATATTAAAATATACAATATTAAATTTTTTTCTCCAGGGCTAAGATGAAATAAAAATTAACTGTCATTTTTCTTCCATTTCTTTCTGAAATAACTCTCATGGAGATTCAAATGAGTGATTTGTATGAGCCCAAAAATAACATTAAAAGGAACCATTGCTTTGAAAGTTATTCATCTCCTCTTTCTTTAGAACTGGAAAACCAGTCACTAAACCCTGAACTAGCCAACGGGGTCTATGAAGAGGCACTAGATTTAAAATTTGTTTCTCATATTTTGGACTCTAGATAAAAATTACACTCCTCTCATCTTCTGAAGCTAATATGCTTCTGTGATTCTTGCTTAGAAATGTTTTTATTTCCAAGTCTTAAATAGGATATTTGTTTTCTTCTTAAGACATCTGCGTAAGTAGTTTTCTTTCTCATAAATAAGTTTTTAAAAACTTCTGTCAGACTGAGCAAGAATATTGACTTTTTTTGTCTCTATTTCCCAATCTCTGTCTCTCTTTCTCTAATGTATTTAGACCAACTCTGTCTTTAATTTTACAAATGTAACATCCTAGTTTTTGTGACTTTAATTTTAAAAGCAATACAATAAAAAATTTTCATTAACCAACATTCCCATATGAAATTACGTGTTAAAACAATGGACTGGCCGGATGTGATCCACTTAGGGTTGAGATTAAAATGGCTGAAAGTTCCTGGAAATGATTAATGTTTATTGTAGAAAATAACCATGCAATGGATACAATGTGATCAAGATGTTTCTGGCAACTGATTTGTGTTTCTTTTCTTTTCCTTGACTTTGGAGAATGATGTGAGTCAATTTCAGTTCATTGTGTTAGTATAAAACAAATAACATTTATTGGTTTCCAGTTACTGAAATTAATTTTTTCCCCTTTCAGCGGACAGTGTGTTTGACTTTATTTTTGTGTATGTCAAATAAACCTTTTTGAAATGAGATTTTGTCATTACACACACACACCCCAAACCACAAAACCTATGATTTCATGCAAGATTCTTATTAAAAATACTTCTGTTGGAGAGATTTGACGTAAAAAGAGCAGCCAGTGCCTAAGCACTTATCTTATAAACTTTAGATGCTAATTCAGTTTGTGTAATCTTGGACGTCTCTAGGATCCCTGCTCAAACTCAAATACACATGACCTTATGAGACTAACATTTGGATTTAACACCAAAATGTGAAAGGAGAAAGCCGCAAGTGATGTTAATCTGGAATTGTGTACAAGAGAAGTGGAGAGTAACTTTGTCTACGGTATCTCATGGTCATACTTTCCTCTCTGGAGTCTCCCCCAGCAACAGCACCAGGAATCTTGATGGAAGAACTGCCTTCTAGACACTTACTCCTCAGAGAAGCATTTCGATGGATTCCCCATCTGTAAAATCTGCACTGGGGATAAGATCTCCTGTCAACTTCAAGATGCCAGTTACGATATACAGTAGTAGGAAGGCCACAGGAAAATATTTAGAATGATTAAAGTAAGCTGCCTTTCTAGGCTGAGGGAGTATAAATTGGTGGATTCAATTACCTTCTACTTCTCTCACCTTCTTAAGTCCAGGTAACAAAGTCTTAACTGCTGTTCTCTGCAGTACCCTTGGCAAATAAAGACAAATAAACTGCCATAGTAGTGAAGCAACCTTTAAAATGCAGTGGGAAGAGTCATAGGGATTATCTTGGTTCATTCTGACTCTACCCTTTAATTTGTTCATGAACTTGGGCAATATTGACTATCTCTAAAAGCTTGACTTTCTCACCTGTGGTGTTGTTAAGATTAAATGATATCATATACACTAAAATAATAAGTAGTCATTTAAAGCATATTCTTTTCCTTCTGCTGACCTTTTCAACTGGTCTCCCTGATTTAAATTAAGAACAAACCTGGTAGGTTCAGGGCAGCTATAACTTCAGATCATTTTCTGACCTTGGTCAAATCCTGTAACTACTCAGAGTTTCTGTTTTGCCTTCTGCAAAACCAGGATTACCATATTTGACACCTGCTTACCATAATATGAAGATGAATGTAGTAACATCACAAAGCAGGTTGTTTTCTGGAGGAAGCCCAGTGCCACTTATGATAAAATTAACAAGAGTAACATTTAAAAATATATCAAATTCCCAGGTTATCTCTAAAGAGATTTGGGCATCTGTTGTACATGACATAGTGACCTTTAATTAAACGCAAATAACTGCCACTTGTCATTAAATTCATTTTAGCAAGTTGTTACTATCTTGTAATATATCTGTAGACTCCATTGCAGATCGCAAAGAGCCATTGGGGAAATGCACTGTATCATGCTGGAAGAAAATGGAAAACTCCACCAGGACACATTCTGTGCACAGTTTCCATTCAGTCAACAGCACTTGTCAGATTTTACAAGCCTTGCCCTTAGCAAATATTAAGCATTTTAACTGGGAGATTTTGCCAGGATTTTTGATTATACTCTGCCTGACAGCAGTGTATGCCAAATGTATATGGTGTCATAAATTGTTTAGTGTTCTATTGAAACAGATCTATTGTTGTCTTGGTCCTTGGTGATATCTGTGAAACCTTTTTACATTTAATTTGAGATTTTGATTTTTCATCAGACTTCTATGAAAAGTACGGTCAACATTTGAATGCTTTTTGATACAACTGTTTATTTAAGAGATGAGGAAAACAATGTGTGTAGAAGCATAATATATGCTCATTAAGGAAGCCAGCCTGTTTTATGATTTATTTTTAGTTTAAAAAATGCTTCAGCTATCATCTAGCTATGACTTTCAATATAGGGCTTTAAAAATTGTATCTGCAAGTTTTTCCCCTAACCAGACTTGGGGCCTGAATATGTACTGAATGTTAAATGATTCAGTGAGGCTACTTAAAGCACAGTCTGCATATTCAGGGTAGGAAGCTAGGAGAAAAACTTTATCTGACTGTCACTCTCTGGAGTGAAAGAGAAAGCATAATATAAATGAACTTCTAAATATGTTGGTGGTCAAGTTATTATCTAGTGTGGGAACAAGAAAAATTTTCTTTTAAAAGTCAGAGCCAAATAATAATAGTAGAAAAAGAAACAGAAATATTAAGGGAAAAAAACAGTCTTTCAGGATAATTCTTTGTGCTTTTAAGAATAGAATACATTGCAGATACATACCAATGATGCACAAATTTCAAACAATGCTTGTTCTTCAGTTTTCTGTCTCAAATACTTTTAACATTTTCTCTGTAAGATGTGAGTGTTACTTTAAAATAGAATTACTTGCCAAAGAGTCTGTTCTCCTTGCTTAAAAAACAAATTTAAAAGATAAGAAAATAAAATAGATCGTTCTGCATAAGGCTGAGCATGTTCAGAATCTTAAAGACTAGCTCACACTCAGTAAATCTCAGGGGACAGTGGTGGTGGTCTCCCAGTAGGGCTCTTAGCTTCGGCCATGCCTCCCATCCATCCTCCCCAGAGCTATTAGGCTAATCCTCCTACAGCATACTCATTCTTAATTATTTTACAAATACAGGCATTCAAAGTCTTCCATGATCTCATCTCTAGTTATTGTATGACCTCTTCCCATTGTTCCTTTATATTTGGTTGACTTTTCAATCTAAATGGACTGCTGACTGAATCATCTCCATCTTTTTCCTCACATTTCTTATGATGTCAACAAAGTTTGGACTTTTCTGTTCCCATGTGGAATGTGTGTTATTTCTCTTTTATTATTCTGATTACATCTGCCCCTTAAACCATAACTAAATTTTACTCTCTTCTGAACTCCTATAACAATGTATCTGGATCTTTCATACAGTGTTTCATCATATCATCTATGTACATACATAGTCAAAGCAGTAGAATTTATGAGCTCTAGGACTGGCTGGATTTAATGGCAAGAAATCCTATGTTGTATAAAGCAAGATAATAGCTTTTTTCTTACAATATCCACTTGGATAGCCCCTGACCTTTACTAAACCATTTATGTAGATGTTTCATATGCTCCACTAGGCCTGTTATTTTGTTCCAAGTATTACATAATCTCCCTGAGATTATTCACTTATGGTTATGCCAGCTCTGTACCTCTACCTCTGAGAAGACACTGTATTTAAGGAAAGCTGTTCAACTCACTGAATAAATACAAATGAGATCATTTTAATCTTAATTTCCTTAATTCTTCTTTCACTTGGTAAAATTTTATGTTTTATTTTGTTTACATTTTTTTCTTCATTTGTTTTGTTGAAAATGGCAATGTGGCTTCAGAGCCCAGAAAGAGGAGATAATAAAATAAAAACATGTCCTAAAGAAAGTATAGAAGGCTGGAAAATCAAGCTTCAGAATCATGATGATCCGGGTATTAGGAGATAGGGACCAAAACAGCAATTTCATAGCAGGAACAATCCAGTTAAGATACTCCTGCACAGAAGAAATGGAAACTAAACCCTTTTTACTGAATTGCCAAATTCTGAGAAAGGGGCATCTACTTGATCTAACTGGTCATACTAAGCTTATGTTTGGGAAGATGTAACTACTATTTATGGTCTGTGTCTGAAAGATTTCTTCCATTAGGAAAGGCTTTGCAGCAAAATAAATGACAAGGCTGTTAGAAAGGAGAAACAGAGGCCATCAACAGTAGGCACACACACACTGCTGAAGATATGTCATGTGGAGACAAGGGTGCAAGGTAGTTTTTATTTTTTATACTCTGTGATTGATAAACTTGTTCTTCAAGTGTTTTATTATACTTTGTTGTGATGCATATACTAGGGCTGTGTTTACTGCCCAAAGGAAATATCTTGCATAGTTTCCCATGTGATGGTCACAGAATGACTTTATTCACAACACCTCCAGATACGACACAACATCATTTAATTTTCTATCATCAGATTTCTGGGTCAGCATATCCAAACTTTCTGACTCTATGTATGGTATGTTGGATGGCATGGCTTTGAGTATCTTTCAGGACAGGCAGGTTTAACTATGTAAATAGTAACTGACTCAAAAAGAGGATGGGACATCATGGGCTTCTAAGGGGTGTGATTTCTTCTGTTGACAAAAAGTGCATACCTAGTTAAAGTAGTAGACTCTGTATGAGATCTAGGACTGACTGGGCTTCCTGGCAGGAGATCCTGTGTTGTACAAAACAAAATAAGAGTACTTTTCTTGCAATATCCACTTGGACATCTCTTCCCACCACCTTTACTTCAGAGAGCAGTTCAGACTACAAGAAATGTGTTGACCTTTACTTTGCCTGGCTAACATTCACCTCACACCTATTCTTTGTCCTGTAGGCACAAGATTATTGAGATAGATCCTGAGAATAAAATGGGAAAAAGCAGAGTTCTTGCCTTCCAGCAACAGTTTTGAAGAAAACAAATGAAATTGTGATCTCACTGATTATGAGGGCTTATGATTCCCAGGGATTTAGGAGAAACTGGAGGGGAAAAGGAGAAGCAGAGTGTGGCAGAAATGACTTCTAAAGAAGATGATGCTTGAGCAACATATTTAAACAGGTTTTGGAAGATGGTAAGGATATGGTTCGGGGTGGGAAGAGGTGAGGATGGATAGAGACTAGTTGAAGGTACACATCTCTTATCTGTTGATGCAGAGAAAAATAAATCCTGTCACATTGTCCTTGAACATGAGCTAAATTACTGAGTTAGACACAATTAATGAGTCAGAGCCAAGGAGGATATCTTTTCAAAAGATGATTTCCAGGCAGGTTACTCTGCCATCTTCAGAAAAGGAGATTTGCAAAAGAAATGAAACAATCTGGTTTGTGTCCATATAAAATGAAACTTGATGGTATATGGGAAGGCTGCAGCTGTTGACATCACAGCAAGATATTTTTGCCTCCCGAGAAGCAATCCCAAAGACAGATTTGTCACTAATACAAAAATGTCAGGAACACACAAGAAGACGGCCCAGTAATCATAGTGAAAACTCTTGAGTCTGTGCAAATGGCCAAATGATTGTTTTTCTTTTATCCAAGCCAGACTGTGGCCTTTGAAATTTTTCTTCTAAATATTCTTCTTTGTAGGCCGATAGGTTATAGCCAAAGTTTCTTTGGTTTCATACTATTTGGGTTATCAGCTAAGGTCTGTTAGCTTACATTTAAGACAGAACTATTTTTTATCCATCAACAAAGCAATGAGGATTATTAAGACAGTCACCCCTTTGTCTTTGAGGCAGTCAGATAGAAAAAAAGGCACTCATATATAGACACCGAAAGTGTTAGCTTTGCTAGAGCTGAACCAGGAAGAAATACCAGTGTTATGGATTCATATCTCATATCACTATCATTAAACCCAAGTGTGGATTCACCAGTGATTCCATGCCAGACCTTCGGTGTTGGGTAGTTGGCTGGCCTCTCTGGCCAGTTCTTTCCCTCTTAGATGATAGCCTGTTTCACCTGTGGCCACTTTCCATTGTTAGGAAATTCTTCATTTTATGCTTTTGCTCGCAATTATCTGTTGAACCTACCTTTAATATCTTGTTCATTGCCTAATAGTTGTTCTCTCTGCTAACCCTCCAATGACCACATATAGCAAACATACTTCATGATATTTTACCCAGGCTGACCAACTCCCAATCCATTCAAGTGTTTCTCATGGGGCCATCACTTGTGTTCTCCTCACCATCCTCATTTAGAACATGCTACATTCCCTCTACATTCTTCTTAAATGCAAGAACTTCTGAGAATCTCACTTGTCTGAGATATGTGTCAATAATATCCTTAGTATTTTAGAGACTCTACTGAATTTGGGAAGTACTGAAGATATGAAGACTTCTTTTATGTGTATTGTTTTCATGAAGTTATAATCTGCAAAGGCCCAAATCCTTTTACAACCATTTTCACACCCAAGTCTGAGCTCCCATTTGTTGATGGTGCAGGGGGATATTCACATTTTAACACTTTGGCCTCTTTTGATATTTTCAGGGATCACATGTTAGGAAATGTTTCCCAGATGTTTGAGAATCGGTACAGTGTAACAGAAAACGCCATCCTCCAAGAGATCTAAGTATAAATCCTTATTCTGTCACATGATTGCTCTGTGACCTTCAGCTAACTATTAACTTCTCTGATTCTCTATGTTTATATCTACTAAGAGCACTTTCAAGAAGTTAAGACTCAATGATATTATGTTTGAAAATTAACAGGAATAGAGAGTACCCTGTTCATAGGAAATGCGCTATGAATGTTAGTAATATTGTGGTGGGAATGTCTAATTCACATCTAATTTAACAATAAAGTTGTATTATCTAGACAAGACAAGCAGCAAGATCTTCAAAAGTGAAATGTCTTGCCTAAGTTTATGTAGCTACTTAAAAGGAGACTACAGATGACAACCATAATCTCCTGTGTTGCATGTTGCTTTCTTTCAATGATACCAGTTACTGCTATAGATTACATCCTTGTTTCTGCTGTTATGAACAAATATATATATATATATCTTGAGAAAGCAGGTGTTAAATAGAAGAACAGATATATTATCTTACCAGATACATAGCTATTGGATTTATATAAAAATAACTGTGCAATAAAAATCTAAGGTACTACTATCTTCAAAGTGGAAATACTGTTTTAAAGATTAATATGGCCACACACTAAACTAGAGCTGTACTTATTCCTAGCAAATACCAGAGGGAAAGACAGCAGCTGAAAGGTTATAAATTGTTTCCCTGTGTCTTAATCAGGTCTGTCAGTCCTTGATGGTGACAATAATGCTTGGATGTAAGATATGGAAACATACAAACAAATCCAGAAAAACACCTTCCTCTGCTCCAGCAGAAAAAGAGATTTAGACACTGTTGGACTTTACCTATTGGAACATTCCAGAATTGTGGTGATTATATTTTTCAGATTATCATTATTTGTGATTTTGTGGTTGAAGTGTGAGGGTAATAATTAGTCACAGCCCTTAAATTCTCCCCATGTTGTAAACCTGAAATCAATAAAAATGTAGAGACAGTAAATAAACATTTTGTCTCACCTTTCACTTATGAAATGTTCTGCTTACAGATTTTTTTTTCTAGTTGCCATTTGGCTTCCTAGAGTCAAATGACAAGCCTCCTCCTGTCATGCCAAATGAAGAATTGTCCTCCTTAGGATTGCTCTAAGAGGCAAAGCCATTATTTGCTTTCCTTCAAATAAAAATTTTATATGGCAATTTGATATAATAATAAATTTTTAAATAATCACCCTGCAAGCACTTTACATGGGTTAACTAGCTATTCCCATATATTTGTTTTCTAGGAGTGGTACTATGGTGGCCAAAAAGAAAAGTGAATTAACTAAAACACATCCCATCACTCAACCACACATATAAAGACAGAACCAGAACATATAACTTAATCACGCAAGAATATTTTTTTCTCAAATCCTGTTGAGTTGAGGGGTCCTGTTTCATATGGTGTGTTAACTCAAGTTAAAAGATACAGTCATTTTTTCCTTTGTTCCTAATGCTGGAGAATTGAAGCACTACGTACACTCATGGAGTAAGATCGAGTACTAGCCAAGGATACTGAAAAACCCTCAAGAAGGAGGGAGGACACCCAGGTTTCAGTACCATCCCTGCCACTAACTAGCCATGTGACACTAAGTTACTTAGCTGCAAGGATAACTCTCTCTCACTCTGTTTCCCTATGTGCAAAATGTTTGATAATACCCTCCCTGAATACTTCATGAGGTTATTAAAAGACTCAAATATAGCGGAAGGGGAAATAGAATCGTGGATACCTAGTGTAACGTACTAATTATTCCTAGCAAATGAATAAATTCTACATCACCTAATCTGAGCTTCATTTCTTCACTTACCAAATAAGGTGTTGAACTAAATTTTTGAGAAGCTCTTACATTGTAAAGCCTAATGCAGAGTAAATAACTACATACACACACACAAGCATTTATTTCCACATAATTGAATTGTCTAACAATGGGAGATACATTTAGATTTTTTTAAATGTTTACTTTATGATGTAGATTAATAAATGTTGTAATTGTACCTTAGAAATATATAGATCAACATCAGCATAATACCTTATCTTAGAAAAAAATGCATATTGTTCAGAACTTCAACTACAGGTATATGGTATCATGTAATGAACATGAAGTATGGAATAAAGCCCAAATTTAAGTACTATTTCTGTATTCATTTAACCTCCTTAGAGGTTCTTAGGCCCCAATGAGTATTTGTTGTTACTGGGAAGATTTGATGGGTCCCATTGTGACAACTTTATGAGATAAAAGTGCTTGGCTAGTGCTTTAGCTAACCTTATACAATGTTTGACATGGACAGATGCCCAGTGCCTGCAGGCCCTCCTGTCGCCCTTTCCCTCTACCATCACTTACTCCTGGAGAGGAACCACATGAACACAGATCTGGGAAAGATTAATACTTCCAAGACTGGGATGAACCAGAGTAAATATAAGCCATAGTCTAGGGGATAAAATTCTGAGAAATTATAAACATTGCCTCAAATTGAGTTGTCTGTGAGGGCTGCCCACCAAATACATGGCTTTGTTTCTTGCTTGCCTACCTTAGTGTTGTTTTAGAATTCTAGAAGGGCCTTTTCTTTCTATCTGGTAGGTAATGTTGTTTTGACATTTTAACAGTGGCCTTCAATAATCCAAAGCAGGGGAAATTGAGAAATTTTAAAGATGACATGAGAAAGACAAATGCATTCACACGGGGAGTGATGGCCACTTCCTTTCCTGAATTCAGGGTTGGGTTTTACCCTGCGAGCAAATCTGGTAAGCATTAAGTAGCTGTTAGGGGACTATTCCTTCCTGCCTATGAAGACAGTATCTCCAATGATCGCGATATGCCATGTTTAAGGCTGACAGGCAGTACCACTGGAATCATGTAAGATGCTGTGACTGACTCTCGTGCAGTCAGTTTAAGACTGAATTCTTGAGAAGAACATACTGTCTTCCTGAATAGTGAGAGACCTCCCATGGCCAATTTAAGTGGTCACAAAAGAAGAAAAATGCTCTCTGTAGCAGTACCATCCATTACGAGGAAGCTGACACCCATGAAATTCAAGCTGAACTATCTGAAGATTGTAGAGAGTGACTTGAGTTTATTGAATGCCATGTTTTTACAGAGCAACAATTTACCTAAAGGACCATTGATTAGCCTTTAGTGTGTGAGAGCTTGAACTCCATTTTAAAATCTGTTTTGTTGCTCCAAGTTCAGTAAGAGATCCCCAAGAATTTGATATACCAACAGCATCAGTAACAGTCCATTTCCAAAAACTATAGGACATCTTAGAAGGCTGTCTGGATGGCTTTCTGGTGAAGATTTTGACCTTGGCTAATGGAATCAGAATAAAATACAAAATAGGGAAGCAACTAAAAGGTATAAAGAGCAGATGGTAACATACTTTCAATGACTACCTTGATCGTTGGTGTGTCCCTCAGAAAAACACTTTAGAGGTTAAGAGCTACTATTTAATATCTGTTTTTCCTGTGCACCTAGATGTCCTGTGAGGAGAGATGGTGTTCATTTTGTTAGCCACTGTACCTGTGCTTAGGACAATGTTTGGCACCGAGTGGACTCACAATAAACATTTGTTTAATGAAAGAAAGCTTCTAGGCCTCCTTGCCTGGGATGGAGGCATTTGTTTGGTGTAGTCAATAAAGGCTATTCAAAAGGTTACAGAATTCAATGATTCTGCTGGTGATTTATGAGTTTGTTACTATTAGTTCATGACTGGACTAGAGCTTGGTATTCAGAGCTTTCAGGTATCTAGAATTTTAAAGTACTTTGGAGGGCTACCCTGGAGGATGAACTTATGATAGTGGCATTGGGATGTGAACTAAGGATCATTTTGGGGGTCCCTATTATGTTATATTTTATGGTCTATAATTTCACACAGTTCCCTATTTGACCTACAATGTCTCCAGTGTCTCTAAATATTTTTGTTTTGGGGAACTATAAATATGATAAAATATCTTAATTTCTTTTCATTTAAATCTTGCTAAATTAGAGCTCTCATTCTTAAGTTATTGAGCTCTTTTCTCTTTAGCTTGAGATATGACCAACAAATAAAAGCTGTATATATTTAAGACGCATAAATGTTTTCACATTAATACATATTTTGAAATGATTACCATATTCAAGCTAATTAGCCTATGCTTCACTTCACACATATTTTGTGTGTATGTATGTTTGTGTATGTCCATGTGTGTGATGAGAACACTTAGTATCTACTTTCTTAGCAATTTCATGTATACATTATTGTTAATTTTACTTACCATGACATTGTCTAGAATTTATTCATCTTATAACTGTACCTTTGACCGACAGCTCCCCATTTCCTCTACCTGCAGCCCCTGATAACCGTATTCTACTCTCTGTTTTTCAGTTTGACTTTTAGAGTCCACATAAGTGAGATCAATAAGTGTCATATGTGTCCTGGGTACTAGAGATGTGATAATAAATAAATCACAATCTCTAAGAAATGCAAGGTGTAAAAAATAATAAAACAACAACAAATAACACTTGAATGTTACTCATGATGTGCCGGATACTGTTGGAAGAAATTTACAGATATCTCATATAGTGGTCAAAAAATCCTATTCGATGTAGGAAATAATATTATGAGCATTTTACAGATTCATACACAGATTTATACTATACAGATGTTATATGAATTAACAGGCAAGTAAATATACAGAATATGAAAGATATGCTCTGTAATGGATATTTTGAGCTTAGGCAAAACTGATTTTATTA
>JAVSCE010021777.1:91162-120969 GCA_032199065.1 Smutsia gigantea | reverse complement strand
ACTACACACTATCCTTTTTCCTTGAAGGATTAGGTATTCTGGAAAAGAATGCTTAAATACCATATTCATTCTTCAATAGATAAATACACTTCACAGGCTGTTCTACAGAGCAAAAGAGTGAATTTTCCCCATTTCGTTATTTCTATACGTTGAAAGCATGGAGCAAGAGGCAAAACCCTACTTATCAAGCAACCAGTTCTGTCTAGATCTATAAATCAAAATTGAAAATGCCTTACAGCAGAATATTGGGTCAGATGCTTAAATCCTTAGTCAACAGGAGTAGTTTACATTCTATAAAGCACTGTAGTGCTTTATCAATCATTCCCTTTTAAAGGTAAGGCTTTGTTTTTGGTTATAATTAGAAGTTCCTGGAAAGACTGAACAGTATGTCCTAGCAATCATGAAGTCCAGGTTTAATGAATTTAGCAGACCCTTACCTAAGAGCAAGCTTTAATGATGGGAGCAGGGTGTGGACTATGTGACTGCATTGAACAGCCAAGGGCTAGGAAAAAGGACCATGCTGGAGCAAAGGGTCTTCACAAAAAGGTGGAGTAAGCATAAGAGAATGGCTTTGATAAGCTTCGACTTCAGAAAAATAGAGGTGAAGAACATAATCACAGAGCTTCCAGGTGCAACATCAGCCCAGAGAGTCAGAGGGACACATAGAAATTAGGGACATAAAACCTTTTTTGGGAGACTTCCGGGAAGATGGCGGTGTGAGCAAGGCGGCAGAAATCTCCTCCCAACACTATATTTAACTACGAAAACACAGAAAATACATCTATTCCTAAAAGAGAGATGAGAATACACAGGAAAGCGCACAGCGTGCAGCGACACCTGAGAGGACTCGGCACCCCAAGAGGCGGGTAAGATACGGAGCCGCGACCCGGCAGGACCCGAGCCCTCCCCCACCCCAGCGCACCGGCGGGAGGAGAGGATTCAGAGCCGGGAGGGAGTGGAAGTGCACCCCGCGAAGTAGCCAGCCCCGGTGATCTGCGCGGGGAGCGCTGACCCACATTGCGCAGTGCAGCGGAGATTGGAGAGACAGAGGGGCAGGATCTGAGCGGGGAACGCGCCAGGGGGCTTGCAGCCGGCTCCGGGAAGGAAAAAAAAAAGTGCGCGCTTTCCTCAGCGGTCTTAAAGAGACAGGAGCCCAGCGGAGGAGCCGGATCGCCCCAGCACACTCAGCCAGCAGGCTGGGAGTCCTGGGGAGTTTCAGACGCCTTAGCTGGCGACTGAGGAAGCGTAGCCATACTTAACACTTCTCACTGAGATCAACAGCCTCCTATTCGTTCCCACCCCTGCCAGAGCGATAAAAGGCCCTGTGGAGCGGCACAGTCACAGCTGTGGAATAGTGGGGCAATAGCGCCACCTAGAGCATTCCCACAGAATCTACGTCCCGTGGGCATTTTTTTCTTTTGTTTTTTTGTTTTGTTTTTGTTTTTCTTTTCTTTCCTTTTTTTTTCTTTTTTTCTTTCTTTCCTTTTTTTCTTTTTCCTCTTTTTTTTTCTTCTCTTTTTAAAGTCTTAAAGAGCCCAGCTGTCATACGTGGCAACTATCAGTGACCAAATTATACAGCCATGAAAAGACAGAGGAATATGGTTCAGACCAAAATCAACCAGACAACCCCAGAGAGGGAGTCTGAAGGGATGGAAATGCACAGCCTCCCTGAGAAAGAATTCAGAATAAAAGTCATAACCATGCTGATGGACCTACAGAGAAATGTGCAAGAGCTGAGGGAGGAAGTGAGGGAACTGAGGAAAGACAATACAGAAATCAGACAAGCAATCGACGGGCTTAACAGCAGAATGGATGAGATGCGAGAGACTGGTAATGGAATAGAAAACAAAGAACAGGAGTACAGAGCAGCTGAGGCAGAGAGAGATAAAAGGATTTCTAGGAATGAAAGAATATTAAGAGAACTGTGTGACCAATCCAAACGGAACAATATTCGCATTATAGGAGTACCAGAGGAAGAAGAGAGAGAAAAAGGGATAGAAAGTGTCTTTGAAGAAATAATTGCTCAAAACTTTCCCTCGCTGGGGAAGGAAGTAGTCTCTCAGTCCAGCGAAACTCACAGATCTCCCAACACAAGGGACCCAAGGAAGACAACACCAAGACACATAATAATTAAGATGGCAAAGATCAAAGATAAAGACAGGGTATTAAAGGCAGCTAGAGAGAGAAAAAAGATCACCTACAAAGGAAAACCCATCAGACTATCATCAGACTTCTCAACAGAAACCTTACAGGCCAGAAGAGAATGGCATGATATATTTAACGTTATGAAACAGAAGGGCCTCGAACCAAGAATATTGTATCCAGCACGATTATCATTTAAATATGATGGAGGGATTAAACAATTTCCAGATAAACGAAAGTTAAGAGAGTTTGCCTCTCATAAACCACCACTACAGGATATCTCAAATGGACTGCTCTAGATGGAAGCACTCCTAAGGCTAAAAAGATGTCACCAGAGAAAAAAAAAATCATAGCAAAGAAAGCAGACCATCCAAATACCAACTAAAGGCAAAGAATAAAACACCTATAATAGAAAGAATGGAGGAGGAGGAATAAGAAGGGAGAGAAATAAAGAAACATCAGACAGTGTTTACAATACCTTAACAAGAAAGTTAAGGTAGATTCTTAGACAGTAAAGAAGCAACCCTTGAAACCTTGGTAACCACGAATCTAAAGCCAGCAATGGCAATAAGTACATATCTATCAATAATCACCCTAAATGTAAATGGACTGAATGCACCAATCAAAAGACACAGAGTAACAGAATGGATAAAAAAGCAAGACCCATCTATATGCTGCCTACAAGAAACTCACCTCAAATCCAAAGATATACACAGACTAAAAGTGAAGGGATGGAAAAAGATATTTCATGCAAACAACAAAGAGAAAAAAGCCAGTGTTGCAGTACTTGTATCAGACAAAATAGACTTCAAAACGAAGAAAGTAGCAAAAGATAAAGAAGGACATTACATAATGATAAAGGGGTCAGTCCAACAAGAAGATATAACCATTATAAATATATATGCACCCAACAGAGGAGCGCCAGCATATGTGAGACAAATACTAACAGAATTAAAGGAGGAAACAGACAGCAATGCATTCATCTTAGGAGACTTCAACACACCACTCACTCCAGAGGACAGATCAACCAGACAGAAAATAAGTAAAGACACAGAGGCACTGAAAAACACACTAGAACAGATGGACCTAACAGACATCTACAGAACTCTACACCCAAAAGCAACAGGATACACATTCTTCTCAAGTGCACATGGAAAATTTTCCAGAATAGACCACATACTAGGCCACAAAAAGAACCTCAGTAATTTCAAAAATATTGAAATCCTACCAACCAACTTCTCAGATCACCAAGGTATAAAACTAGAAATAAATTTTAGAAAGAAATCAAAAAGGCTCACAAATACATGGAGACTTAACAACACTCTCCTAATTAATCAATGGGTTAACGACCAAATCAAAACAGAAATCAAAGAATATATGGAGACTAATGACAACAACAACACAAAGCCACAACTTCTGTGGGACGCAGCAAAGGCAGTTCTAAGAGGAAAGTATATTGCAATCCAGGCTTATTTAAAGAAGGAAGAACATTCCCAAATGAATAGTCTAAAGACACAATTACTGAAATTGGAAAAAGAAGAACAAATGAGGCCCAAAGTCACCAGAAGGAGGGACATAATAAAGATTAGAGAAGAAATAAATAAAATTGAGAAGAATAAAACAATAGAAAAAATCAATAAAACCAAGAGCTGGTTCTTTGAAAAAATAAACAAAATAGATAAACCCCTAGCCAGACTCATTAAGAGAAAAAGAGAATCTACACACATAAACACAATCAGAAATGAGAAAGGAAAAATCACGACGGACCCCACAGAAATACAAAGAATCATAAGAGAATATTATGAGAATCTATATGCTAACAAGCTGGAAAACATAGAAGAAATGGACAACTTCTTAGAAAAATACAACCTTCCAAGACTGACCAAGCAAGAAACAGAAAAACTAAACAGACCAATCACCAGTGACGAAATCGAATTGGTAATCAAAAAACTACCCAAGAACAAAACCCCTGGGCCTGATGGATTCACCTCTGAATTCTACCAGACATATAGAGAAGAAATAACACCGATTCTCCTTAAAGTTTTCCAAAAAATAGAAGAGGAGGGACTACTTGCAAACTCATTCTATGAAGCCAGGATCACTCTAATACCAAAACCTGAAAAAGACCTCACCAAAATAGAAAATTACAGACCAATATCCCTGATGAACGTAGATGCAAAAATACTCAACAAAATATTAGCAAATCGAATTCAAAAATACATCAAGAGGATCATACACCATGATCAAGTGGGATTCATCCCAGGGATGCAAGGATGGTACAACATTCGAAAATCCATCAACATCATCCACCACATCAACAAAAAGAAGAACAAAAACCACATGATCATCTCCATAGATGCTGAAAAAGCATTTGACAAAATTCTGCATCCATTCCTGATTAAAACTCTCAACAAAATGGGTATAGACGGCAAGTACCTCAACATCATAAAGGCTATATATGACAAACCCACAGTTAACATCATACTTAACGGCGAGATGCTGAAAGCTTTTCATCTAAGATCGGGAACAAGACAGGGATGCCCACTCTCTCCACTGTTATTCAACATAGTACTGGAGGTCCTAGCCACAGCAATCAGACAAAACAAAGACATACAAGGCATCCAGATTGGTAAAGAAGAAGTCAAATTGTCACTATTTGCAGATGACATGATACTGTACATAAAAAACCCTAAAGATTCCATTCCAAAACTACTAGAACTAATATCTGAATTCAGCAAAGTTGCAGGATACAAAATTAACACACAGAAATATGTTGCTTTCCTATACAGTAATGATGAACTAACAGAAAGAGAAATCAGAAAAACAATTCCATTCACAATTGCATCAAAAAGAATAAAATACCTACGAATAAACCTAACGAAGGAAGTGAAAGACTTGTACTCTGAAAACTACAAGACACTCCTAAGAGAAATTAAAGAGGACACTAACAAATGGAAATGCATCCCATGCTCTTGGCTAGGAAGAATAAATATTGTCAAAATGGCCATACTACCTTAAGCAATCTACAGATTCAGTGCAATCCCTATCAAACTACCAACAGTTTTCTTCAATGAACTCGAACAAATAATTCTCAAATTCATATGGAACCACAAAAGACACCGAATAGCCAAAGCAATCCTGAGAAGGAGGAATAAAACATGGAGAATTACGCTCCCTGATTTCAAGCTCTACTATAAAGCCACAGTAATCAAAACAATTTGGTATTGGCACAAAAACAGTCCCAAAGACCAGTAGAACAGAATAGAAAATCCAAACATTAACCCAAACATATACAGTCAATTAATATTTGATAAAGGAGCCTTGGATATACAATGGGGAGATGACAGCCTCTTCAGCAGCTGGTGTTGGAAAAACTGGACAGCTACATGTAAGAGAATGAAACTGGACTACTGTCTAGCCCCATACACAAAGGTAAACTCAAGGTGGATCAAAGACCTGAATGTAAGTCATGAAACCATAAAACTCTTAGAAAAAAACATAGGCAAAAATCTCTTGGACATAAACATGAGTGACTTCTTCATGAACATATCTCCCCGGACAAGGGAAACAAAAGCAAAAATGAACAAGTGGGACTATATCAAGCTGAAAAGCTTCTGTACAGCAAAGTCACCATCAGCAGATCAAGAAGACATCCTACAGTATGGGAGAATATATTCATAAATAACATCTGATAAAGGGTTGACATCCAAAATATATAAAGAACTCACGCATGTTAACAAACAAAAAGCAAATAATCCAATTAAGAAATGGGCAGAGGACGTGAATAGACACTTCTCTAAAGAAGAAACTCAGATGGCCAACAGGCACATGAAAAGATGCTCCACATCGCTAATCATCAGAGAAATGCAGATTAAAACCACAATGAGATATCACCTCACACCAGTGAGGATGGCCAACATCCAAAACACAAACAACAACAAATGTTGGCGAGGATGTGGAGAAAAGGGAACCCTCCTACACTGCTGGTGGGACTGCAAATTAGTTCAACCATTGTGGAAAGCAGTATGGAGGTTCCTCAAAAAACTCAAAATAGAAATACCATTTGACCCAGGAATTTCACTCCTAGGAATTTACCCTAAGAATGCAGCAACCCAATTTGAAAAAGACAGATGCAGCCCTATGTTTATTGCAGCACTATTTACAATAGCCAAGAAATGGAAGCAACCTAAGTGTCCATCAGTAGATGAATGGATAAAGAAGAGGTGGTACATATACACAATGGAATATTATTCAGCCAGAAGAAGAAAACAAATCCTACCATTTGCAAGAACATGGATGGAGCTAGAGGGTATTATGCTCAGTGAAATAAGCCAAGCCGAAAAAGACCAGTATCAAATGATTTCACTCATATGTGGAGTATAAGAACAAAGAAAAAATACTGAAGGAACAAAACAGCAGCAGACTCACAGAACCCAAGAACAGACTAATAGTTACCAAAGGGAACGGGACGGGGGAAAATGCGTGGGAAGGGAGGGATAAGAGGGAAAAAGGGGCATTACGATTAGCAGACGTAATGTTGGGGGGGCACGGGGAGGGCTGTACAACTCAGAGAAGACAAGTAGTGATTCTATAGCATCTCACTACGCTGATGGACAGTAACTGTAATGTGATTGGTGGGGGAGGGACCTGATGAAGGGGTAGTTTAATAACCATAATATTGCACATGTAATTGTAGATTAATGATACCAAAATGAATTATATTAAAAAAAAACAAGCAAACAAAAAAAACCCCAGATCTTGGAAGCCTGTACCATATGGCTCTACTACCTACTTCCTTAAAGCTGCCATCAGCCAACACGTTGTCCTTTCCCTGGCTCTCAACCATTACACCTGGTGGCACTCTCAGTCGCTTCAACATTCATGTGGATGAACCAGGTAATACACTGACCTCAGTTTCTTCAATTTCTCACCTAAAAGAATATTATCCTCCACTCCTCTTCAGCCACCTATTTCATTCACAAACTCTGGATCTTTTGATCACTGCTTTCAAAACATCCATGTCAAATACTGCACTGTGTCCACTATAATCCAAGCTTCCCCTCACCTGCTCTAGACCCTCCAGCTGCAATTCTTTCACTCACTGAAACTTTAGATCATTGAAATTGTATGTGTAGGTAAGAGTTTATATATAATGAAACTTTATGTATAATGAAATTATACATATTATCATGAAATTCAAGTACTTTGCTTCAGATAATTCCACTTAGATCCATTTACACCTTCTAAATAATACAAATAACGATACAGCATCTGTCACAGTCCAAGAGCAAATGTGATCTACCTGAGGTTACAATTTGAGATCCATGGATGTGAACCCTGATATTATTTATAGACAATTATATTTTTATTTATGTACACTTCTTTTAGGGAAAGTGACCACAGATTTCAGGAGATTCTCAACACGATGAGGAATATTGAGATTAAGAATTGGTGACCCACTCTCCCTTTTCAGGCATGAGGGAAAAATAAGAATATCTTCACGAGAAAAGCTGGCTGAACATGCCAGTCAGAAAAAGCTATCCATTCAGGTCAGGACAGTGAAAGGATGAGAATCTCTTAAAAGCATATGTCTTCCTAAATTAATTTCCAATCCTAAATTTCACAGTACACAGGCCCACTGAATTCAATTCCTGCTACTATACAAAGCTCTTACCTGGGTAAAATATATGGGGCCTGAAAGAAAGAAGGAAACTGTCACTTTTTCATCTGCTTGTTTGTTTGTTTTGTCATTTGTTATCACCTCCCTTTGTTGCAGACATAATGGATGCATATGAACACTCTGAAGATAGAGTATGCATGGCTTCTTTGAGAAACTTTGGCTTCTTTTTAAGATGAAATATAGGATATTGACACTGAGAACATTTTAAGTACATAGAAAGAGCAACACAATTTTGTAACAATGCAGACACATGTATAATTTATGAATCATCAATTCTGTGTCATGATTCAAAATTCTAATCATCTTATGAGGATATGTCCTAGGAAAGATTTCTAGTGATACAAACTGAGAAATCATAGCCCTATTTTTTGGTTGATCCTGACATAATAATTCTGCTGCTATGAAAATTTAAGTACCATGTCCATAAAATGTTTGACAGCCATGGAGAAGCATCTCTTGAAATCCCTTCCAAGTGAATATACTTTTCTGTAGCAGGTAAAATAGTGCCCAATATTTCCTTGTCTTCAATGGATGTTTTTGTTTGTTTCCCCTTGGTAAGAGTATGAGCTATTGATTAAAAAGCAAAAAGCTATTTAAGTAATTCTAGCCAAACCTATACAGGACGTCATTTCATATCAAAGAAGAGTTCTGAACCTTAGATATTAAGAGGAAATGGTTTCTTAAAACAGATTATTTCAAAAAACAGAGGTGATTATAGAATCAGATAGAGGACAGTCCTCTTTTATAAATGATTGGACATTTATATTTAATACAACAGGAATTACTTTTCACCTTCAGAAGAAATGGGACAAATATGCTTTGTTCAGTTTCCTAATCTTGAGATTAAAAAAGAAAATACGTAAGAAGTCATATGTGAGGAATCGCTGCCAAACCAAAATGTATCACAAAGTAGAGTTTATTGTTGGTTAGCTGATATTATTTTCGATGAAGTAAGCGTGCATTCAGGAGAGGTATAGAATAATGTGAATGGTATTCTTATTAAGATGCATGTTTAAGAAAACTTTCTCTTCCTTAGTTTTCCAAGCAGTTCTAAAAGTGGTTAAGAGACTGAGATTTAAAAATGAATGGACTTAGGTTCAAATTCTAAAGGTTAATGATTGCAAAATTTATTTTAAATTCCTCCAAACTCCAAATTCATATTCAGTGGTCTACTCCATTTCTTAACTTGAATATCTAATGAACATCTCAGATTTACAAACCAAAGTCCTGGTATTTTTCCCCAAAACCTGCTCCTCCCATAGTCCTTTCCATCTCAGTAAATAGCACCACCAGCTTTAAAGTAGCTCAAGACAAAAAACAAACAAAACCACCCTTAATTCTTCTCTTTTTCTTACTTATGACATCCAGCTAATTAACAGAATACCTTGGCCCCACATTAAAAAAATACACAGGGCATCTGACCAATTCTGATTACCTCCACTATTGCTGGTCTCAGGGCTCATGGTCTCATGCCTAGGTTACTGCAATGGTTTCTGAACTTCTGATTCTGCACTTTAGTTCCTTCTGTTGTTATTCTCCATATGCATCCAGAGCCATCCTGTTAACATCTAAAAAAAATCAGCCAGAGGCTGCTGATCACACTTGCTTTTTACAATGGCCTACAAATATTCTGCTCCCCACCCTCCTGTGGCAAGGAAAATGGGGATCACCAAAAAGCTACTGCTCCACCGCATTCCTCATACTCCTTGGAATTAAATGGTGCCCAACTGTAGAAGGGCTGTGGTACATTACCTAGCCACTTCTTTTCTTCTATATCAAGGAGTCTTTGAGCTCCAAATAGTCCCACCACAAGATGCAGAGGTCATCAGCTTAGGTCCTTAAAAAAATGTGGAGCTGTGTCCCTGTCAACCCAAGATGGGGACAACATGAAATAAACTTTGATTTGTTGATCCACTAGGACTTGAAGGTGAAGATGTTACAGAAACTTAATCTAGCTTACGTTTCACCTCATTATCTACTCAAACCTTGTCTCCTAGCATGATTCCATTCGTTCACTCTGTAGCCACAACGACCTTCTTGACATTCTCTAAACACGCTGATTATTCTCCCCACTTAGGGCTTTGCCATTCCCTCTGATCCCAATGCTCTTTCCCTAGCTTTCAATCCCTTTACTTGCTACAGGCTTATTCCGATTTTCTATTTCTGCTCAAGTCAGTTCCAGTAGTTTCCGTTTTTCTTTGAATCTTCCCATTTCATATAGGTTATCACATTTGTTGACATAAAATTATTCATAGTATTTCTTTATAGTCCTTGGTACACTGTCAAACACTGTCAAATTGTACACTTAAAAATGGTTAAACATGAATATAATGTAAATTTTACCATGATAAAAAAGATATGGATGGGGGTATTTCTTGTCACATGATGTGACAGTGACTAGTTCATAGAAGACAATCTATGAGTTCCTGAGGGGAAGAGCATAGGGTTAAGAGCTACGGATATTACTTAAGGCCATAGGAGTTCAAGTTTATGTGATATTTTAGATAATTTCAGGTTTAATATTCCATTTGTCCCTTCTACTCTTCCACAGTTTTGTGGGTGATAAGAACTGATGCAAGTAATAATTAGTCACTTCTCTATTATGCTGCTCACAAATGGCCTACATCATTCCTTGGCTTCAGTTTTAAGGGGATATTGAAGAATTTTAGGTAAAGGGTTGGAAGAATCAATCTGAACTCATATGAGTTGTGCTCCAATTATTTTGCCTATGTCCATAGAGTCTTTTTCCAATAGTGATTCTAGAGCCACAGCTATTATCCAAATATTTTTTTTAAGTCATATATGTATATTATCTATAAATCCAGATGTCTGGCCAATGGGTTTCAGCCCCAGGCAAGTTCACTATGGATTCATTGAGACTGAGGAATGACAATGGAACATTCTTAGGGTAAAAGGGTTTATTACCTGGCTTGTTCTCCTGGCAGTAGGTCGAGCACTAGAATTATGTCTGCATCCAACAGGCTGCAGGTCTGTAATCCTCCTTTGTCTTTGCCTCTGCTCAGAGCACTGGGAAGAGCTCTTTATATAGTCATTCAGTCAGTAATAGCTAATTGCCTAGGGTGTGGAAGCAGTAGCCTAGCAGCAGGCCAGTTACAACATCAAGTAGTTTAGGTTCAGGTGAGGATCCTGACCATAGGAACTTCAATTTTGCCCACACCAGATCAGCTGTAATTTGTGTGAGGAGGAATTTTCTGGAACTTTTACAAAAATCTCTCTGTAGTACATTCTATCTGGCAGCTCCATTTGCAAAGTAAATCTCTATCACATCTGTAAGGGGTGGGTCACAGGGAAGAAAAGAATGTTCTTCTGATAATGGTCCCAAAGCAATATGTAAAAGTTGAGACATGGGAAAGGCTTAGGATTGTTATAAATTCCCACTATTTGAGTGGTTGCAATACTCTAAGGGAACTGACAATCTATGGTAGTGGGAGTAATGATAACTAGAGTGTCACCAAATTATCAAGAAGTTATAATATTATTCATTTATATATATTTATATATCTTGATTATACTCCTTGTGAGAGCTGACCTTTTGTTTCTTGAATATGGAACACTAGTTCTTCCAAAGACCATTTTCTTTGCAATATCTTATTTATGAGCTCTTGATTCTCAGATAATAGAAGATGTTTTGTTCTTATTTTTACCTCAGGGGCTAGTGGTTTTATCTAAAGAGTCCAAACTATTTTTAATTCAACCTTGTTTGCTTTATTGCTATTCTTTGGAAATGTTTACCACATGTTAGAGATCTTCTAAATTGGCAATTTCCAATTCCAATTTACTTTCTCTGACTATTTCAGTCTGAGCCCACTTAGAAAAAGAGAGGACAAGGCTTCTTTTACTTCAGCTGTATAATCTACCCCAGAATCCCATTTGAAATTTTCAGAAGTTTACTTTAAACTAATTGATTTATCTTTTATTTTATTTATAATTTAAATTTTTGACAAATCATAGCTGAAGGAAAAGGCTTCTAAAATGAACTTATGCAATGAATTTTCTATTTTTCTTACCCTCTCAAAGTCAATTTTTAAATTATGCACAGTTTACTTAAATTACTTTTGGTTGCTTAAATTCCCTCCTGGCCTTTCCTGCTTACATCTTTTAACCAGTTTCCCCAGATTAAGAAGCTAACAATGAATGACCTTGAAACAAACCTGTTATTCCAAATCTAATATTTATAAGTACCTAAAAAAAAATCTCTGAATTCTGCAATACACTTACTTCTCTGTATTCTTGATGTTTAGAAAAAAAATATTTCATTAGCGCTGTTAATGCAGCTTGAAACCAGTTCTTGAGATTGTCTTGCCAATGGATTTCAGCCCCGGACAAGTTCACTGTGGATTCAATGAGACCAAAGGAATGACAATGGAATGTTCTTGGAGTGAAAGGGTTTATATCCAACTTTATTCCCACGGCGGCAGGTCAATCACTAGAATCCCATCCACTCGGAGTGAGTCTGCATGCAGCAACCTGGTCTCTGTCTCTGGGCCTCTCTACAGGCACAGTCATCTCAGTCTCTGTTTTCAGCGCTGCCACCACTCCAGTCTCGTTCTCTGCTCTCCTGCAGCCATGCCACCATGTCACCCAGAGCACTGGGTGGAGCTCTTTATATAGAGTCAATAATGACGTATTGCCCACACATGTGTAGTGAGCTAGCCAACCGAGGCTGAGTGAGAATCCTGGCCATAGGAACCTTCACTTTATCACAGAGATCAACTTTATCTGCCTTCTTACTCAGCAATGTGTAAGAAAAATGCAAGTTCCTAAGGCCAAGATCCAAACCTGACCCTAAACTACTTGATGGTGTAATTGGCCTCCTGCTAGGCTATTGCTTACACACCTGTTAGCAATGTGTCATTATTGTGGTGTTACCATATGAAGAGCTTTGCCCAGTGCTCTGCCCAGAGGCAGAGACTGAGATGGGCTTGCTGCATGCAGACTGCTCCAGAGGCAGACATGATTCCAGCAACTGACCTGCCACTATGAGAATAAAGCTTGGTATAAACCCTTTCACCTCTAAGTTCTGCTGTCCTTATTGAGTCTCACCAAATCCAGAGGTAATACCCCCACAGGCAAGGCACAATGTTATTGTTCCTTTCTTGAAAATAGGATCACTATACTGGCCGGGTCCAAACTCCCTCAGCAAATCAGACTGCTGATCTTAGATCAGATTTTTGAGAAGAATGGAGTTCAGGGATTGGCAAATTTTCAGATGTTTAAAGGCATTGGCATCATCCATAAAAGCATGGGTACTCAGGTATTTAGTTGGCTTTCAGATTGCATTTAATAGACCGAGTCTCTTTATGACTAGGTGACTCTCAGAAGCAAGAAGCTGTAACAGGTTGGCTTACAAAAGTATGTTACTAATGCAAGTTGTTATCGATCAACTGAACTGGTTTAAAACTGGTCTGATATTATGAGCTCTCAGTCCTTTCTAAGCGCTATGAAAACTCATTTTTATCTCACCCACTAGAATATAAACCCCATGGGAGCATCTCCTCTTGTAGTTGTTGTCACACTCCGAAGCTAGAACAATGCCTTTCATATAATATTACTCAAAAGGTATTTGTTGAATGCATCAAACCTAAGCTTGGTCATTTCCCTATTCCAAGAACTTCAGCCAATTTTGCATCTTCAGTTTCCTCAGAAGGGGAGTTAATTTTATTTACAGGGTGTTTGTGAGGATTAAATTAGGCTGTGCGTGTAACACATTTGGTATGGTACCTGACAGAAACATTTCAATAAGCAGTGGTGGTTTCTATTTTTTGTTGTTATTTTTAGATGCAGGGCAAAATATGTGAAATAATTTACTTCTTCCATCCTGCTTCCCAGTATCCTTACTTAATACTGACAGCCAATACTAGAAATACACTCTTGTCATTCCAATACCCCTTTATCTTTAATTATTCAAAATGTATCTTTTCCCATTCTCTCAGGGCCATAATTTAGCTTTTTAAAGAGGTAATAATAGCAGATAATGCCATAAATTGATTTTCTTCAAGGGGCATATTTCCTTGCCAGAGCCCAAAGTGATGACTAACGACAGGACGTTGAGGCACCAATGTTGGACACCTTTCTGGAATTCACCTTAAGTGAGATGGGGAAGCCCAAATGCCATGCCATGCTGTCTGTCCCATTTCTCCACAGTTACTCTCTCAGGTGATAAAGGTATTAGGCAATCAGATACACCAATCTAGAGGTAAAAAGTTGTCTGTTCAGAAATACGATTTGGTATCAAATAAAACAAGTTCTAAAAAGTACACTGACCACCAGACCAGATATCAACCACCCTCCTGAGAGTGGTTGCAATGATGCCTGCAGAAGCTAAACTAAGTTGTTTAGGGAATCACTGAGAATTGAGAAAAGACAGTAAAGGTAAGCTATTTTTTCAAGAAATCTTTCTATGATAAGGCATGATATCCTAAAAGATAGGGTAAAGCAAGGGTGATGGTGAGGGTGGTTACTTTTGTTTTTAAAAGGGGGTAGTTTAAGGTGATGAATTCATAATATGGCTAATGACTGATGAATAATAATAATATTAGCATACTTGGATGCTTACTTGTCTCATTCAATCATCACAAGTCTACATAATAACTATTAGTATTACATCCCCATTTTAGAGGTGAGGTTTAGAGAGAGTGCTGAGTTGTGCATGGCTCCTAACCTGCTAAGTGGAAGAGCCAAGATTCCAATCCAAGCCAGCCACATTGCTACAGAGGCCTCTCTTGTAACCACCATGGTACGATGAACTCTGGTCCCATGTTCTCTGCTTTCCTAAAACAATGCTGAGTGGTAGGACTTTAATATTTGCAGCTCATGGGGAGCTGCCCTTCCATGACATCTTCTGGCCACTGTCTGGTGCAAATGAGACACTTGCAAAATGCCCTGAATTCATGAAGTTTGTTCTCCCTTTGTTGGAATCAGATTCCTTCTTACTATAGATGTTTAGAAAGAATTCTATGATGTGTTTCTCTTTATCTTTCAATAATTGAAGTCGTGAGAATTTTTTTAGCACATTAAATTTGTATGATCTATGTAGAGGAATTCCTAGTTCAACATATAATGTCTTTTTTACAATGGCATTGACCATACCAGATAATATATTTTAAATCACTGCTATGAATTAAAATTATCAAAATGGTCAGCAACCTAAAGAGCTCAGAATACAACTGGATCAGCCATTTGAATACAGATCCACACACTCCATCCTCTGACAAGGTCTATATGGTATGGTGGGTGCAATCAAGTCACTTCAGCCATTCATCCAGCCAGTGGGGGGGGGGGGGTTCTACAAGATCAGTTCACAGTGGGGGGTTCTACAAGATCAGTTCACATGTGGCACCAAAAACTGTGGAAAAACAGAAGCAAGCAACCACAAACGAAATTTCCAGAGGTCCTGCCTCACCCTCTTGTGCTTCCCCTCTCCTCTCTCCTTTTCTTTTCCTTGTAGTACTTTTTCCTCCCATCAAGTTAAACTTCTTTTCTTGTTGTGGAGTGCTTGGTAAAGAAAGCATTATAAGGCTGGATTGCCAGCACACTGAATTTTTAAACCCTTTAAACAGGATATTAGTTCATAGCTCAAATGTTTTGAAATCTGATCAACATGCTATTTCTCAATACATTAAGCAAAGCAAGCAAAATTAGTCTGCTTTATGTCAGGTGCTTAGCACAAATCCCTTAATAATGTGCTTGAGTGCAGAAACCATTAATAAATGCATAATTCCTTAAGAGAGGCTTGATTAATTAAGTCATTTGTGTATCCTTCTAATTAAAAAAAGAACATTAGGCAGATGAGTGGAAATTCTGAGTATAAAATCCAAAGGCTTCCTTTGAATGCCTTTTGCCTTTCTCTTCAAGATAAAAGGAGCGCTGCTGGTTATTGTAGCTGCCAACAAACAGTTAGAGCATCAGCACAAAGCACCCAGAACTCTGTGTCTTATTAAAAACAATTTGGTATTCATCTGCCAATTTGTAACTCAGTTCTCAATCAGGGGCCTGTCTGATTAAGTCAGGCAATTCAAATTTGAGGGGGCAGCTGGTGCTGCTATGCAAATAAACAGATGAGGAAGAAATGGAACCAATGAATCAACAAGCAGATGGTAAAAAGCCAAGGCCTGCAAAAAGTACTTGAATTTCTTTTCCTCTCTGCTTCCCATCACCTTGTGTCTCACAGAATTTATAGTGCAAGGGATTATAAAGATTATCACTTAGTTTAATGATCAATGTAGAAGAGCATCTAATGTTGATCCTGTTAGCATTAAGGATTTACAGAAAGAAAACATTGGTCATAGATGCCATATTAAATGGTCATCTGCTTTAATAATTCCACATTTTTTCCTTAATCAATTAACTATGCAATGGAAATAAGATACTCGTATATGCCCATCTTTATTTCTGGCCAAGGGTTTCCATGTAAAGTTTCATGCTCTTCAAAGAGTAGGGAAGCCTTCCTGTCAGTTTATATGGATTTCAGGAAGCAAGACCCAAAAAGCAAGGCACTGGGTCCTGAATCTGTTCATTACCTACATCACACATTTCCTCATGACTGGCTCAGTGTCACATAGTCATACTAACCCTTGAGCTTTTTTCCACTACTGGTTCTTGCATTACTCATTTGTCCTTGTCTGAACTGGATCTATTTGGAAAATGCTCACAGAGTCTATCTTTATTTCAGGGCATCTCAAATTTCAGATACAACTTTTGGCAGTCATGTTGTCTGAGGTCTCAATATAAACACCTTCATTAATTATGACCTTTCATCTGCCAAAATCTTTTCTTCAGTGTGCTATCTTTATCCTGATATCAAATACACAGAGCCAAATCATGTAGATTGTGTAGGAAGTATGATAAGATTAGATGCAGTTGGAGTTGTTAAAAGATTTGAAGATGGCATGACATCATTTGCCATATATTTTTTAAATGTACTAGTTCTAATAATGACTTGTTAGAAATATCAAGACATTGCATTTAGCACTTAGCTCAGAAAACTTCCTTTAGAACTTGGTTACAAGTCTTGGTTCTATTAAGAGAGAGGGGAACATTTCCATTTTTACAGGGAAATATTAACACAAGACCAAGTCTTACCTTGAAGGATTGTTTAACTCAAGGATATGTTTCTTGGTGATAATATACAAACTACAATATTTTTAAAAGATTTATTCATGCGAAATATTTTTGACCCAAGTCTTTGGAATAAGTTTCCTTTCTGTTTCCTTAAATAGAAACTACTTTTTTATAGTCATATGCTGCTATCTTATAGTTCTGAAAAGCATGATAGTGACTGGTTTGGACCAGCTTTACATCAGATAATACCTAGCCATGTTCCTTTGCATCAAGCAAGGCAAGATGTACATTCATGACTTTCTCCATCATCAACTATTAAAAAATCCAGGTAAGCCAATATAACCTGTGAAATGGTTGGGAACAATGCTGTGTAACATCTCTCCATTCCGTGAATAACAAAAAGCAATGAAGACCAGGATACAAAACCTAATTTCGAGAAAACTGTGACCAACATACATGTGCTTGATTGCTGATGATGTTAGAAAGAGTTTACAAATGCAGTCTCTTCTACATATACAACTCCACAGCTTGTACCACTGAGTTATTTCACCTCAAGATTTCTTTGATCTTCCCACATTATTTCTTCTGTTCTCATCTATTACTTTAGCTACACCCATTAGTTCTAGCTCCCTGGACATCATATCTCATCTTGTTTTCTGATTTGATTCTTTATTTGTTTTTCCAATTTTATATCTGATTTTGCTGAAAGGTTAGCTGTCAGCTTAATTACTGTTCCTTGGACTAGTTCTCTGTTTATGAGATTTTTCTCTTCGTGGATAGAGATGCATTTCTTTTTATTTATCCTGCTAACATAACACTTAATGAATATGTGGCTTGATGTCTTTAATCAGATTTCGAATTTGTTCACCATTATCTCTTCAAATATTACTTTTTCCAGTTTTCTATATCCTTTCCTTCAAGACTCCACTTATATCAGATATTCACTGTATTGTCTATGCTTTTTATCTGCTTTCTGTATTTTCCATCTTTTTGTCACTCAGCACTTCCTTCTGGATATTTTCTTCTGATCTACTGTCCAGTCAGTGAATTCTCTCTTCATCTAGATCTCTCTTCATCTAGATACTAATATGTTCAGTATCTCATCCAGTGAATCCATCAATTTGCCTTTATAATTTTAAGTTCTAGAATTTCCATTTGGTTCTTTTTTTAATACATTCCTGCTTTCTGCAAAGGTTCTCAATCTTGTTTTTTATCTTCTTAAACATAATAAGAATAGTATTATTTTTAAATATGTGGTAACTCTAGTATCTGGAGTCTTGGTGGGTTTATTTATATTATCTGTCTATTTCTGTTGTTTTTGCTAATGTTTTCTTCTCTTTAGCTATCTGGTTACTTTTTATTGTTTTCCAAGCACTGTTTTTGCAAAATTGTTTATACAAATAATTTGAAGTGTAGAATGGTAATATCTTACACTAGAGAAGATTTAAATTCAACTTAGGCATGTAGCTAGATGAACTAGTAATATGGGTTCATTTCATTCTAATTTCAGAAATTAAGATGATTTACAGCTAAGCTTCAGTCTCAAAAAGACAAGACTTCTCCAAGTTCCCTTCACCCTTAGGGTTCAGCTCTTTGGATTCCTAACACAACATGCTGAGAGCTCACCAGTTCCCTACCTCACCCCTTGGTGATTCTGGACTCTAGGTCCTGCTCGCATTACTTGACACTGTCATAACAGTCAAGTCTCTTGGCCACATCCTCCAGAATGAGCAAATGGTCCCAGAGATAAAATAGCCAAAAGCTCTCCCCTGGGCCTCTGAACTCCCCACAGCTTAGACCAGCTATTCCTCACTCTTTTTCCTTTGCCTTATAAGCAGATAGTTGTTAATATTCTGCTCAATTTTTCCAGGTGTTCGAATTGGAAGAATTGATCCAGTAATTCAGCTTTGCCCTAACTCTTGAATTTGTGATTCCCTTTCAAATCAATTGATCCTGCCATAAGAATGTGACACTACCTGACAGATTCAGTCAAAAACAGATGACATATTACAGGTTCCCTGTTCCATGAACTCATAGAAAATGCATATACATACACATCCTGACAAGTCACTGTATAGCATAGCAACTCACCATCTAAAGAAAGTAGTAGTACTAATAAAACTAGAAAATTTTAATTTTTGGATAAAATAAAGACTGTCCAGCTCACACTCATGACTCTAACCTAGCTGCATGCAAATACATGCTGGAACATACGAAAAGAAGCCATAGGCATTGGCCCATATCTCCAAATTAATCCAATCAATATTTTCCTGTTCCCACACTGTTCCTTCACCTCTCTCTCCTCAGCATCACACATTTGTATCTTTTTCTTGACATCAGCTTCTCAGACAACCACCTTGATTCACCACTTTCCTTGGGCCCACTTTCACATTAGTACATTTTTCAGTACAAAACCTCTGGAATTTTCTCTCTGATCCAGCTCCATGATCTTGAATAAGAATCACCTCAAAGCTAAAATTCTAACTGGATCCATTAGTCAGGTTTCCCGTATCCATGGCCCCTATTTAATGCCACCCAAAGGATAGGACATAAATACACAAGATTTCCACATTACTCAGTCTTCGAACAATTCAACTTTTAACTCAAAATTACTCTTTGATACACATTATCTAAGATATTTTAAATAGACACTCTTTTATCTACATGATATTAAAAAGTAACAAAAGCATCTTAAAATACAGATAATAGAGGGAATTGGAGAAATATATAAATCAAGCAGAATTACAAGGACTTCAGGTCTTTTGAGAGAGAAAGAGAGATCTTGGGAGAGAGAGCTGATTATAAGGTTAAGGAGTCTGAAGATATTCTTATGTCCATCACTGACTGGGTACGTTTTCTCAGTAGTATGTAATTTTTACCCTTTGGTTATGTAATTAAAGTTCAAGCTACTGGTAAAAAAAAAAAAAAGCTGCCCTAAACTTACTCAGGCTTTTGTTTTTCTTTCCATAATTCAGTTTGGAAATAAAACATTTAAAAAGAAAGAATGAAAGAAACAGGGGCAAATAATAACAATGAATGACTATCACTCTCACTAGCTTGACTGCTGCCAGTGTTCTTCCCTCAAGGAAATCTGAGTCACAAATCTCTGAAAATAGGGGTTTCGAATGGAGACAGCAACAAGGCAAAAGGCACCACTATAATCTGATAAGGACTTACTTAGTCAAGTATATTATTTTAAATAGTGTAAAAGGTTTTAGACCTATTTGTTTAGAAGTGATTTATTTAGCCTACCAGTGATGCCAAGAAGATGAAAGATGGCATTGGCTAGTTAATAAGTTGGAGATCTTTTGAAAAAGGAGTTGATGAATTTCTGACATATGTCTTACACTTGCTGCTGTAGGAAGAATTAGATCCATAGTATAACTCAATTGTCTTATCACCCCACCAGTAACTTCCCAGATGCCTCGAGTGTCCTCATGGTGATTTCATACTTGCCAAAGATGTACCAGTTCTGCAAATAAATTCCAGGACCACCCCTCTGAGAATGTCCCCATCTCCCTGCTTTTTTGAAAGTTCTGGTAATTTATACCTTCATGCTAATGTCCAGGGCTCTCTAAAGAGCAATAAAATAAATATTTTTAATTGCATTCTCCTCTTAAGCACACAAACGGCAACTCATCTTATGTATGTCAAGATCATTGGTTATCTCCACTAAAGTTTCATCATGATTTGGCAATCTTCAAATTCTTCAGTTAACAAATCTCAGAAAGTTTAGGAGTTTCAAAAGTTCTCCTGCTGTTCTTGTGAACTATATAGAGTGTATTAATCTTCCATGGGTGTTTTACTTCTCCATGTGGCCTGTGTTGGCTAACTACATGGAATAATTTGCAAATGATATCAAAGGCATAGAAGAAACTATAGCCCAAATGCTGACCCTCAACCTTATATATTCATACTTCCCCATCCAAGGAAACCTAGGGCTGATAGCACAAATTAAGTGCAACTCTTCACTAATTTGCAAGTAAGTACCTTCTTCCTCCATTCCAAAAAAAAAAGTCTTTATCAATGCATAACCCATGTGAAAAAGGGCATAAAATAGACAAAGGGCAAAGTAAACGATGCCACATTTAGGACAACACTGGTTTTTTTAAAACACTGTTTATATTTTGTTTAAATATGTAAGGAGTGCAAAGAAGAACACCAGGACAGACAAGCTGTCAATAAAATACACAAGTGCAAAAAAAAAAAAAAGAAACACTATCAGGACATGTATATAAGCAACTATCAAATCCATTGCTTCAGTAAAGAAGGGAAAATTTTTAAGGCAGTGTTTTGCCTAAGAGAATTTTTTAACACCTTTCCTTCCAAGAAAGCTGAGATGTATATAAAATCTATTCTATTGCCACTGCAGAGAATACAGAATACAAGAGGGGATACCTTTAATGAACTAACTAAAAACTTCAAGGCTCATTTTAGAGAGTAAATCTCAGTAATTACTAGCATTGTACTGATCCATACAGTAACACATTAAGAACAAAGGCAGCAAGTGATATAGATATATTTATGAAAACTCTGTATTTGACCTGTGATCTGATACAAGGTCATGTTCACTCCAACACAGGCTGTTATGAAATATGTCCCGCCACCTCGTATCAGATCAGCACATAATACAGAACCAGCCTAAGGGAACAAGAACCCGAATGTGATCATGACAGAGACATTCCCTTATCATTAACCAGCTAATAGTTTTATAAATTCTCTAGAGAAACAGAAGTGATATTTTGTGGAGTACACAAATACTGTATATGCACACACACAGATTAACACACAAGTTAACAATGCTATAAATTCATACAGCACATGTCCTGATTTAAATTCGATCATTCTCATAATTGCTTTCATTGTCTACACAAAGCCTCCTCATATTACAAGTGCGTCAAATATTTTTAAATACGACTGTGTCGGATATTCCCATTAGCCACTCTGATCCATTCTCCACACCATCCCCAGCCTGCTGTGGGGTCTGAGAGCCTGACTTCCACGGAAAGGAACAGCAGGCGCTCTGTGCTCCTGCGTCCAACCAGGCTCAGTCAGTGGGAGGCAACACACGGAGAGTGAGAGGAAAGAGGTTTGGGGGTATTTATTCCACCAGCCACTTCCCTGCCAGGTTTCATGTCGGCAGCATCTTGGGTCCACTGCTGACAGTGATAATTCACGCTAATTCCTGCTGGGCACTGCTCTTCCACTGCTGCGAGGGGAACCCGTTCCTGCAGGTCTGTGGGCGCTAAGGGCTCTCCACCGTTGCTACCCTCGGGTGGCTCACCATTATGCCGACTCCCTTAACTCTCAGCCCATGTGTCTACAAATAGTCCCTTCCTTCATCTCTGCATGACTTACCCATTTAAGTATGATGTGACCCGGCTGATATTTGATCTTGAATGAATGGAACCCAATTCAGAAGGCAGCACCTTTCCTGGATGAGGAGAACTCTAATCTGGAAACAGGTCGGGTAAGCAGCATGTCCTTCTACAACCAAACCGGCTTGGTCATCTCTCCGTGAACTATGGTAACCGTGCTTTCCACAGCTACCACTTAAGACACATGGGCTCACACAGTATTTTTATTTTCTGACCCGTGAGTTTTATTTATATAGAAGGTCTTACAAAAAAATATAAAATGTGAAGTAATAGGTCCTCATTTCAAGACTGGTCTTTTTTCTGATAGCTAAATACCACATATTCAAGAGGAATAGAATGCATAAATGTGAAAAACTTGGTTTTCGGGTCTTTTAAGCACAGAGTAATGAGAAGGTCTTTCCATGGAATTCTAGCATTTGCCATATATTGAGATACTGCTTGATTCATTGCTGTTTCCACCCCAGTATGAATTTCCTTTCTATATGAAAAGGACAAACCTTCTGTAAAAATATTTTGAATGTTTCTCATACAAATTCCAAAGAATACCTCCAGAGGAACTGAAACAATATCCAAACAAACAGGGAAAAAAAACACAATAATACAGGCACAAAAGTACCTTCAGCAAAGAAAGAGACTTCCCAAAAGGGAAAATAAGGGCTGAAGCAGTTGAACTCCCTTTATCTATATCCGAACAAATAACACCTCTGTGCCTTAAATATTTAATGTGAAATCTGTGGATTTATATAGCTTACAAAATGCCAGGGGCTTATTATCTTTACAGTTTGCATGACAGGAATATTCATATCACTCGATTCCACAGTCTAAGACAACAGGAATTCCTCCAGGTGCTAATGGTAGATAACTTGCACGTGGCTTCAATAATACACTAATTATGGAACCCCTCAGGTAGAACAATGTCATTAATCTGATTAAATTATTTATATTGCTGGAAAGCTTAATCTTATTAGCTCTTCAGTATTTTATTTGGTTCTCCATGTGAGTATGCAAAAGGGAAAGACCATCTTTCTCCTCCACTGCATTTTCCAGCTGGAAAAAAAAAATGTAACCGAGAAAGAAATAACCCTATATTTTAGTGTTTTGATACAAGACCACCAACCAAAAGTGGGATCTACCCTCTCCTGGACACCCTGAATGGTTCAGTAGCAGGGCCGTAAACCATAAAAAGATTAAAGTTCTATCAGAGTCCTTGCTGTGAGAGGTACTTCCTAAATTAAAGTGCAGTTTCATTCCTTCTGAACAGATCACTGAGAAGGTTGTGAAACCCTAATGCTAAGTGTGCTACCCAATCACACTGAACAGATGCCTCCCTTCAGGTTTTTGGCAACCTACTGACCCATTTTCATATCTGTGCTCGTCTATCAGAAATTTAGTTAGAGGATTAAATTTGAATCCCACCGAATTTGATAGGCTACTCAAAACATGTACTATTTATCCAAGCACACTGTGTGAGCCCTAGTTTGTAAAATGCTTTAAAACACATAACTTAAAAATATAATGGGTTCATCTATCATTTCCATTTTACAGAAGGAGGTACTAATGCTAGACATACTTTTATCAGAGAAAAGCACAAGGCACATAAGAAAAAAATACATGTTTTTAAAAATGGAAATAAAAATACAGTGTTGCAAGTCTTAAATCATTTCATTGGCATGTTTAACATCATTAAACTTTCCTGAGTCTGATTGTCCCAATCTACTCAAATTTCGGTTCCGTTTCTCACTTCCCAGATAGTCTTCCTTCTTTCCAGAACACTGGGAGAAGCTGTGATAAACCTTTCTCTCCTAGCCCAGGATTTTCTTTTAATAGATATGTGGTCAAGAGACACAGCCAGTCTAGCTCCCAGCTAAATTTAAATCATATGATACTAGGAATAGAATTCCAAATCTTATGTTACAAAAACACCATCCTCTAATAGAGCTCACAGGACTTCAAACAACTCTATTTTCTTCTTGGACCAGCAGCTAGAAAGCCCTAGAGAAGTAAGCCAGTGCTCAAATCCAGCCCCAACCAACCACCGTAATTTAGAAGCAGTGAGAGTCAATATCTATCTCACCGGCATGAGTTTTCCAGTTCTACCCTTGGAGACAGGCTTCTGGGTCAAGTGAGTCCTGAGAGGCTTCAGGCCACATACAATAAATCTTTGAGCAGTAGACCAGATGTCTGTCTGTCCCAGTATTTCCTCTGGGCAGAAGTGGCTGTACTTGTCCCTGCACCGCCTCGGATCCTCTCTAGAAATGAGGGAGCCAGGGCTGTTACGTGGAGTGCTGCAGGCAGACATCCTCAGCGGTCAGCCCTCCCAACAAGGGTTGCCTCTGCTAAAGAGACCTCTACATTCAAGATCAGCCCCCTTTCCAGGGCAGCCCATATCCAATGAACAATGGATGTCATGGCTATGGAGGCCCTGCTCCTCTGCGCAAGCTAGGAGGAACCTGAAGGATCATCCCAGCTCTCGAGTTCCCCACGGGTGGGCCGAGGCTTCCACTGAGAGCGCGGTGCTGTTCACCTCTCCCTCTGTCCGGTCCTGCTTCCTCCTCCTCCCTTCCCCAGCTTACATGCCCAGAGCACACTCCCTAATAAGCCTCATGCATGTTCATTTCCACCGAGCCTGCTTCCTGGGCAGCTCAACCTGTGACAATGTTGAATCACTATGCTTCCTAAGAATTCTCTGGGTCAAGGAGCATGCCTCTTCCAGTTCTTCCGGGTTAAATCAGGAACTCCTAGGACTTAATTTGCTCCGACTATTATAAAAAAAAGATGAGAAGAAACGAGTCTAGTCCCAGAAGAAGGTAGAAAGAGAAGAACTAGAGAGGTAGCGAGCAAATGGGCACTGAACATACGATTTTCTTACGAGATGGAGTTCTCTGGGGATAAATGAAATAGGAATGTGGAGGGTGCTTAACCTGAGGTTGACTCACAGCGGCACGGGGGTGGGGGATGACTAACGCTCAGAAGACCACTCTGCTTTCACGTCAGCCCTGGAGACGGCAGGGTTGGTGAGGACATGGTATCAATCCCCTCAACAGCCAGGATGGGCCAGGCTGAAACTCAAGACAAAACCTTTAGGGACCACCCCACTCCTGGGGACTGTCCTTGGTACCCTGGGGCATGGAACGGGGATGTTTGTATTCTGATCCACCAGGAGAATTCCTCCACCGTGTCAGTGACAACTGCTGCTAATACTAAGTGCTCTAGGTCAAGTTCCGTAGAAGCAGAGTCTGAGACGGGGTTTATTGTGCACCTGATACATGGTAGGGATGCTCACAGGTAGAACCTGTAAGGAAGGGATGGAAGAATGAGACAGGAGAGGAAGCCAAGATGCAGGTTCAGCTAAAGTCTACCTTTTTCTCTGTTCTCTGTTCCAGGTGACTCTGGAGCATGAAGAACACCACAGAGTTGTCCCCCCTTGAGCAGGAACCTGGGCTCTGTCACCCCCATATCTATCCATCATCAGCTGCGGGCTGCCCTTAGTGGGGGATGGCAGTGCAGGAAGTGTACCTCCCAAGCATTTCTAGATGAGGTGCTTCCTAGGCCAGGGACAGGTACATCCCTGGGTTGTTAGCAGCCCACTCTCACAGCAGTGGCAGATAGGCACTCTGGCCCCATAAAGGGAATTTGGGATGGCACCAACAGTGCCTACTACATGGAGCAAATACCATGTGCCAGGCAGGGCGCAAGTGAGAAATAAAAATGTAAGACTGGGCACAACAAGCATGGCCCCAGGCTCTCGCTACATGCCGGCATCTATCCCAGACTAGCTATCATGACTTGGACTGTCAAAGGATAGCCCTGGAGAATATGCTCTGTTTTTTCTGGAAAGACCCCTGCAGGGATTTTCAGGCTCTAAGGGAGCAGGATCCAGAAGGGGAAATGGAAAAGAAAAGGTAGTTCTCATTCAGGCATTTTTCAAGAATTTTTCTTTTGCAAATTGTATAGAATGACCATTTTAAAAATTGTGACCTCTAGTAAAGAAGTTCCTTCTTGGTTTATATTATTCTTATTAGTCAAGTCATCAGGAATATGTGATTACTGATAAGTGAGTCCCAGAAAGAAACTCAGGATCTTGATTAAATTTCAGCTGCAGAGTCAAAACATTTTACTTCCCTAAATCAAATGTGTAGCTGAACACGGAGCTAGTGTCACCCACTACCTGAATGAAAAGCCCAGAAAACGATTTCTAATATCTTTACATCATTGTCCAAGTGATTCCGGTACCAGAACGGATGGATCCAGTCACTAAGCCTTCAGGCTACATTGGGCAACGCACTCATCTCCAAGCACCTTCATTTCCCATTGTCAAGATGAGGTATTGGAACTAAGTGCTTCCTTTAGTCAAGTGGCTGAACACTTGAGTACCTGAGGACCTACTATGTGCCGGATAGTATGCTAAGAGCCAGGGAGAGAACGGTAAATAAGAAAGACAGAGCCAGTGCCCCGGTGGAATGCACAATCCAGAAAGGAAGATAAACAACACAAAGTTCAAAATGTGACCTGTGATGAATTCTATGAAGGAAACAAAAGGTGAAGAAATATAAAATAATGGGAAGGAGCTATTTTAGATGGGATTTTTATGGAAAGCCTCTATAAAAAGGTAATACTGAAGCTGAGAACTAAATATAGCTAGAAGCCGACCATGTAAAGAACATTCCAAACAAAAGGAATAGACCATGCAAAGTTCTGGCTCATCTGCCAAAGAACTCGGCATGTTTAAGAAACTTTAAGAAAGCTTACAGTAGATAAAATATAATAAGCAAGGGTACAGAGGCACAAAATGAGGTTGGAGAGACCAGGTCATGTAAATCAGGATGAAGAATACAGATTTCACATCCCAAGAACAAATGGAAGCCATGGCAAGTTTTAAAATTGGAGCAGAACACTGCTCACTTTGCATAGTGGTTCACACTAATGAACTGACTAGAGATTAAAGTAAAATATAGGAGACCTGTAGGAGGCAATATTGCAACCTAGCAAGAGATGGGGTAGTCAGTTAGGGTACTGACGGTGGTAATGGAGAAAAGTGGAGAGAAGATGTATTTCAGAAGCAATAACAACATATGTCTGATATATTAATTATGGCTTGGATATGAGAGATGACTAAAAAAAAATCAAGAATGCTATTTGGGTTTCTAACATGCACGACAGAAGGATGGTGATGCCATTTACTTTTGAAGACTGGGGAATGAGAAGGAAAAGCTTTGGGACAGAATCAAGATTTCATTTTGGACAAAGTTGCCGAAGAGACGTCCAAGAAGATAGATAAAATGAGCAGCTAAATAGGTACATTTGAAAATCAGTGGGAAGATTTTGTCCATTTAACATCATCATCATTATTACCAGGCAAGACACTTAACCCCTTGGACACTCCATTTCCTCATAAGATGGGCATAATAATACCTGCCTTCCTAATGCATTCAATTGTCATTAAGGATCCAAATGAAATAATACACAGGCAAGCACTCTGCAGACACACACAAACATTGAATGTACAGATATCTATGTATAAATACTATTCAGTATTTCAACAGAAAAGCCAATCCTTTACACTTGCATTCCTCCCAGCGATAGTCAAATGTGGCTCTCAGAGATTATATTGATTATTCCAGTCCCTCACAGTCAAAATCAATGAGAATTCTTCCTTTGTGGGTCTATGGGTCTATCATGTGAAACTGTCTCTGTGTCATGATTTCTGCATGTCCCCACAAGATACCTGGTGTTTCTCAGGAGATATAAGGTGTGTGTGTGTGTGTGTGTGTGTGTGTGTGTGTGTGTGTGTGTAAAGTAGTACTGGGCATTGAGAAAGTGTAGAAAACGAAAATAATTGTCAAACAAAGCTATCAAATGTGACATACACATAAACAAAGCATATGTCAATTATCAGTAAATACTATATATTCAAAAGGTAGGACTTCCTTCAATAGATAATAAGAATCTATAGAAAAATACTCTTTCTTCTACTTCACTTTCCTTATCATGTTAAGCCAAGGAATAATTTTCTCTCAGCAGAGAGAAGAATTATTTTCCTGTTTGAAGTTCCTGCAGATACAAAGAGCAGTCCTTTGGCCTCTGAAGAACACCCTTCCAGGAAGAAGCAAAGTGAGGGTAGAAGTTCCAGTAACTTCTGCAGGATTAGCCCTATTTATACAGGGCTCTGTCTCTTTGAACAGACCTTCTGGAGTCACAACCAAGCTAATTAATCCCCTCCATGGAATTACTCTGCAGACAGAGTCTGGTGCCAATGCTAAAAAAATATATAGACATACACAAGAAAGGTATTAGAGTTTTATCACCAAATAGCCTAAACTGACAACCAGATAAAAAGTGATCTGTGATAATGAAGCAAAACCTCTGGGAATCTGTCACAGCAGCAGAAAATGTTTATCTCAATGACCAATTTCTGCAGTACACTCGGTCAATTGGGCTCCTTTTTAAAACCAGTTAAAAGATAAAATGTATGATTGCAGCTGCTCTTGGTAGTCATAGTGACATTTTCAGAAATGTCCTCATCTTTGTCTTTCCCGTGCATTCTGAGGATACCTTTCAGACACATAAAAATCCAAATATTATGGATAAAATTTTTACACTTATTAAATGAAGCTTTTTAAATTGTTCTTGCTTAATTGGCTTAATGGCTTACTTAAAGAGGGTCAAGACTGAGATCTTACCTAAATACCAACTGCTAGCATTTGTTATTGTGAAGAATTTCTAGAGCACCTTTGAAAACATTCAGCTTCGAGTTCCGGGAAGATGGCAGCATGAGCAGGGTGGTGGAAATCTCCTCCCCAAACCATATATATTTATGAAAATACAACAAATACAACTATTCCTAAAAGAGAGACCAGAAGATACAGGATGGAACCCAGCCTGCATCTACACCTGAGAGGACTCGGCACCCCTGGAGATAGGTAAGATAAGGAGCCACATCCCAGCAGGACCCGAGCATGCCCCCACCCCAGCACACCGGCGAGAGGAGAGGATTCAGAGCCAGGAGGGAGTGGAAGTACAAGCCCACGAAATAACCAGCCCCGGTGATCTGCGCCGGGAGCGCTGACACACATCGCGTGGTGTATCGCAGATTGGAGAGACAGAGGGGCAGAATCTGAGCCAGGGAACGCACCCGGGTCCTTGCAGCCTACTCCCAGGACAAAATAAAAGAGCACACTTTTTTTAGCAGTCTTAAAGAGACAGGGGCCCAACAGAGGAGCAGGATCATCCCAGCACACTCAGCCCAGCAGGCTGGGAGTCCTGGGAAATTTCAGACACCTTGGCTGGCGACTGGGAAAAAGCAGTCACACTGAGACTTCCCACAGAGATCAGCAGCCTCCCATTCATTCCCGCCCTGGCCAGAGCTACAAAGGGCCCTGTGGAGCAGCGCAGCCGTGGCTGCAGAACAGTGGAGCAACAGCGTCACCTCCAGCATCCCCACAGAATCTACTCCCAGTGGGTGTTTTTTTTTACTCTTCTCTTTTTTCTTCTTTCTTTTTTTTCTCTTTTCTTTCTTTTTTTTTTTT
>JAVSCE010021777.1:0-91062 GCA_032199065.1 Smutsia gigantea | reverse complement strand
CCCTGTGGAGCAGCGCGGGTGGCTGCGGAATAGTGGAGCAACAGCGCCACCTACAGCATCGCCACAGAATCTACTCCCGGCGGGCATTTTTTTTCTCTTTTCTTTCTTTCCTTTTTCTCCCCTTTTTTTTTCTTTTTTTTTCTTTTTAAAAGTCTTAAAGAGCCCAGCTGACATATGTGGCACCTACCAGCAACCACTTCTATCGCCAATGAAAGATAGAGGAATATGGTACAAACAAAACTTACCCAGACCCAGACAACACGAGAGAGGGAACAAGAAGGGATGGAAATGCACAACCTTCCTAAAAAAGAATTCAGAACAAAAATCATAACCATACTGATGGATCTACAGAGAAATATGCAGGAGCTGAGGGAGGAAGTGAGGGAAGTGAGGAAAGACAATACAGAAATGAGAAAAGCCACTGACGACCTTAGCAACAGACTGGATGAGATGCAAGAGACTGTTAATGCAAAAGAAATCAGAGAACAGGAATACAGAGAAGCTGAGGCAGAGAGAGATAAAAGGATCTCTAGGAATGAAAGAATATTAAGAGAACTGTGTGACCAATCCAAAAGGAACAATATTCCCGTTATAAGAGTACCAAGGAAGAAGAGAGAGAAAAAGGGATAGAAAGTGTCTTTGAAGAAATAATTGCTGAAAACTTCCCCATGCTGGGGAAGAAAATGATCTCACAGTCCACGGACACCCACAGATTTCCCAACACAAGGGACCCAAGGAAGACAACACCAAGACACATAATAATTAAAATGGCAAAGATCAAAGATAAGGACAGAGTACTAAAGGCAGCTAGAGAGAGAAAAAAGATCACCTACAAAGGAAAACCCATCAGACTATCATGAGACTTCTCAACAGAAACCTTACAGGCCAGAAGAGAATGGCATGATACATTTAACATAATGAAACAGAAGGGCGTCAAACCAAGAATATTGTATCCAGCACGCTTATCATTTAAATTTGAGGGAGGGATTAAACAATTTCCAGACAAGCGAAAGTTGAGAGAATTTGCCTCTCATAAACCACCTCTACAGAATATCTTAAAGGGACTGCTCTAGATGGAAGCACTCCTAAGGCTAAAAAGATGTCACCAGAGAAAATAAAATCATAGCAAAGAAAGCAGACCATCCAAATACTAACTAAAGGCAAAGAATAAAACACCGAGTATATAAAGAATGGAGGAGGAAGAATAAGAAGGGAGAGAAATAAAGAAACATCAGACGGTGATTACAATAACTTAACAAGAAAGTTAAGTTAGATGGTTACATAGTAAAGAAGCAACCCTTGAACCTTTGGTAACCACGAATCTAAAGCCAGCAATGGCAATAAGTACATATCTATCAATAATCACCCTAAATGTAAATGGACTGAATGCACCAATCAAAAGACACAGAGTAACAGAATGGATAAAAAAGCAAGACCCATCTATATGCTGCTTACAAGAGACTCACCTCAAACCCAAAGATATACACAGACTAAAAGTGAAGGGATGGAAAAAGATATTTCATGTAAACAACAAGGAGAAAAAATCAGGTCCTGCAGTACTTATATCAGACAAAATAGACTTTAAAACGAAGAACGTAGCAAGAGATAAAGAAGGACATTACATAATGATAAAGGGGTCAGTCAAACAAGAGGATATAATCATTATAAATATATATGCACCCAACACAGGAGCACTGGCATACGTGAAACAAATACTAACAGAAGTAAAGGAGGAAATAGACAGCAATGCATTCATTTTAGGAGACTCCAACACACCACTCACTCCAAAGGACAGATCAACCAGACAGAAAATAAGTAAAGACACAGAGGCATTGAACAACACACTAGAACAGATGGACCTAACAGACATCTACAGAACTCTGCACCCAAAAGCAAACCAAATTCAAAAATACATCAAGAGAATCATACACCATGATCAAGTGGGATTCATCCCAGGGATGCAAGGATGGTACAACATTCGAAAATCCATCAACATCATCCACCACATCAACAAAAAGAAGAACAAAAACCACATGATCATCTCCATAGACGCTGAAAAAGCATTTGACAAAATTCAGCATCCATTCATGATTAAAACTCTCAAGAAAATGGGTATAGAGGGCAAGTACCTCATCATAAAGGCCATATATGACAAACCCACAGCTAACATCATACTTAACAGTGAGAAGCTGAAAGCTTTTCATCTAAGATCAGGAACAAGACAGGGATGCCCATTCTCTCCACTGTTATTCAACAGAGTACTGAAGGTCCTAGCCATGGCAATAAGACAAAACAAAGAAATACAAGGCATCCAGATTGGTGAAGAAGAAGTCAAATTGTCACTATTTGCAGATGACATGATATTGTACATAAAAATCCCTAAAGACTCCACTCCAAAACTACTAGAACTAATATCTGAATTCAGGAAAGTTGCAGGATACAAAATTAACACACAGAAATCTGTTGCTTTCCTATACACTTATGATGAACTAACAGGAAGAGAAATCAGAAAAATAATTCCATTCACAATTGCATCAAAAAGAATAAAATACCTAGGAATAAACCTAACGAAGGAAGTGAAAGACCTGTACTCTGAAAACTACAAGACACTCCTAAGAGAAATTAAAGAGGACACTAACAAATGGAAATGCATCCCATGCTCTTGACTAGGAAGAATAAATATTGTCAAAATGGCTATACTACCTAAAGCAATCTACAGATTCAATGCAATCCCTATCAAACTACCAACAGCTTTCTTCAATGACTCGAACAAATAATTCTAAAATTCATATGGAACCATAAAAGACCCCGAATAGCCAAAGCAATCCTGAGAAGGAGGAATAAAGCAGGGGGAATTACACTCTCTGACTTCAAGCTCTACTACAAACCCACAGTAATCAAGAAAATTTGGTATTGGCACAAAAACAACAGACAGACCAGTGGAACAGAATAGAAAATCCAAACATTAACCCAAACATATACAGTCAATTAATATTTGATAAAGGAGCCTTCGATATACAATAGGGAGATGACGGCCTCTTCAGCAGCTGATGTTGGCAAAACTGGACAGCTACATGTAAGAGAATGAAACTGGACTACTGTCTAACCCCATACACAAAGGTAAACTCAAGGTGAATCAAAGACCTGAATGTAAGTTATGAAACCATAAAACTCTTAGAATAAAACATAGGCAAAAATCTCTTGGACATAAACATGAGCAACTTCTTCATGAACATATCTCCCCGGGCAAGGGAAACAAAAGCAAAAATGAACAAGTGGGACTATATCAAGCTGAAAAGCTTCTGTACAGCAAAGGACACCATCAGTAGAACAAAAAGACATCCTACAGTATGGGAGAATATATTCATAAATGACATATCCGATAAGGGGTTGACATCCAAAATATGTAAAGAACTCATGCACCTCAACAAATGAAAAGCAAATAATCCAATTAAGAAATGGGCAGAGGACATGAATAGACACTTCTCCAAAGAAGAAATTCCAATGGCCAACAGGCACATGAAAAGATGCTCCACATCGCTAATCATCAGAGAAATGCAGATTAAAACCACAATGAGATACCACCTCACACCAGTGAGGATGGCCAACATCCAAAACACAAACAACAACAAATGTTGGCAAGGATGTGGAGAAAATGGAACCCTCCTACACTGCTGGTGGGACTGCAAATTAGTTCAACCATTGTGGAAAGCTGTATGGAGGTTCCTCAAAAAACTCAAAATAGAAATACCATTTGACCCAGGAATTTCACTCCTAGGAATTTACCCTAAGACTGCAGCAGCCCAATTTGAAAAAGACAGATGCACCCCTATGTTTATCGCAGCACTTTTTACAATAGCCAAGAAATGGAAGCAACCTAAGTGTCCATCAGTAGATGAATGGATAAAGAACAGGTGGTACATATACACAATGGGATATTATATAGCCATAAGAAGAAAACAAATTGTACCATTTGCAACAACATGGATGGAGCTAGAGGGTATTATGCTCAGTAAAATAAGCCAAGCCGAAAAAGACAAGTATCAAATGATTTCACTCATATGTGGAGTATAAGAACAAAGAAAAAAACTGAAGGAACAAAACAGCAGCAGACTCACAGAACCCAAGAATGGACTAATAGTTACCAAAGGGAAAGGGACTGGGGGATGGGTGGGAAGGGAGGGCCAAGGGGGAAAAAGGGGCATTATGATTAGCAGATGTAATGTTGGGGGGACACGGCGATGGCTGTACAACTCAGAGAAGACAAGTGGTGATTCTATAGCATCTCACTAAGCTGATGGACAGTGACTGTAATGGGGTTGGCGGGGGGGGGGGACCTGATAAAGGGGGTAGTTTAATAACCATAATATTGCACATGTAATTGTAGATTAATGATACCAAAATAAATCATAAAAAAAGAGAAAACATTCAGCTTATGGGACTGGAATTTGAGTTGGACAAGGAAATGTTTTCTGAACTCAGGGTGATGTGGTAGGATGCAGAATAGGAAAGATGAATCTCTCGGGGAAAAGGGACATTTCCTCCACATTTTTTTTTCATTATAAGCAGTATCAAGGCAAGAAAGGGCTCTCTTTCATCTTCCTAATATTAGTGATCTCCAGAGTGATGTACCCAAAATCTTCTTGGCATTTATTTTTATTTCCTTTGTATTACTGTATATATTTAATGATGACTATAGTCTATTAGAACATCTAATTTGGAAGTTAAATATATTATAAATATATGTGGTGTATTTACATACTTACACTTTTTCCCAATAGTGATGAATTACCACATATTTGGAGACTCTTGCTCAGAGTCTCAAGAGATGATCTCTATTGTTTTAAACACACATATAAACAGAGTTACCCTGGATAACTTTTCATGAGTATTATAACCACTGCAAAGGCTCTGATTCCGTGCCTTTCTGCAAATTTGAAACAGAGGACCTTAGTCCAGGTGGATGTGCTTGGGGAGCACAGCTTTGAGAGTGGACCAGGGGCCCGAGTACACCCCACTGACCCCTCAGCAGACAGCCGTGCACAGTGAACAAACTGCCTGAACACCCGAATGCACAGGCGCTGCATGTCAGAGAATATGCTCAGAACTACCACATCCTCTGCCTCCATCTGTCTCAATTTCTGGGCCGTGGTCACTACAGCCTTACAAGATGGCCTTTCCTTTGTGAATTTGTCTTCACAGTCAAGTCTGAGTCTCAGTCCCACAGCTTCAAAAAGGGGACTGTGTCAGCACTGGGGACAGATTCACTTACTTTAACCCAAGCCACAAAGTTATCTTACTTTAGCTCAAAAAAGTGTGGCTCAAAAAGAAACAGAAACCAGAATTCTCGATTCCAGCACAATGAGCACATCTTCCTCCGTGTGAGCAGAATTACATGGGAAGGCAAATTATAACCAGAAAGCAAGCCACCCATCAAATGTATCACAAGGTAATGGGGTCAGGTCGAGATGGCCAGGTGTCTGCAGCTGATGGTAGAGGTGGTCTTACCAACGGGACCCAAGGCGCTCTAGCTACAACGGTTTGGACTCTTCTCCATACCAGATGCAATCTCACCAAGAGCTTTACCAGTGTGGCCTGCAAATTGAACCAGACAGCCACTGGCCCAGTTACTCTCTTCCACACAGTGCTTGGAATGGAACAGTCAGTATGTGTTTCACTGGCTCCCCTTGGCACATCCCTGGACGATAAAGCATCCCCTTTCTGACAGGCAATTTTTTTTTTCTTTACATATGTTACAACACCAAGTTAGGCTTCCAGCAGTCCCAGAGGGAAAGCTACACTGGCCTGGGAGCTTAACATTTAACTTTCCAAGGGAAGTCCAGTTTTTCTCAACTTCTTCCAAGTACCACACTGTGTCCCTGCCAAGCGCCAGAAACAGTGCGCTATCCGTACTGCCTCCAAAATTGCAAAGACTTTTGACAGACAGTGGTCAGTCTCAGGAGTCAGGCAGTCATCTAGACATCTGTAGATACCCTGGTCAGCTCATGCCAGTCACGTGACCCCCCCCCCCCATTACTAAATCATTTCTCAGTCTTCCTCACAACTGAGAATGCCTGCATGGCAGACCTCCTTTTGACAAATGTATTATTATAACTTTGGCAACCAATAGTGATGTAATAAGGAGAAAGCCATGTATTTAGACTCAACTGAAAATAAACTCCACCAGGGGGAAAAATGGGCCCATTCATGAAGATGTTTATACTAATAGAACCCAACAGGAGAAAATTATTTATTTAGGACCCAAAACATTTCTCTGAATGATAAGTTTGACCTCAGTTTCATGTCAGAGTTTAGTAGAAGAATGTATCCCTATGTATTTTCATTTTCCCAGTAAGATATGCTACACCAAGAGAAAATAAATAAGTAAAAACTAAGTCAGTGAAGTCAATGAACTGATGTGAATTAGTTATTCATGTTTTAAAGTTGGCAGCAAAAAATGATTGCCAGAAAGTACAGGGGCTCATAGATCCCCAAAGTCAGCTGTTTTCTGTAAACATACTTTCTAGATGGTTAATAACATGTCCTTGGACCAGAGTCTTGGGCCATTGCTCTATTTTCCCATTAGATCTCCTGTATGTGCATAAAATGTCTTTTCTCATTTTAGTGAGTGTGAACTGGTTGCCTATTCTTTGCAGTGATCATTTTTTACCTTTGAACAAATTGTTAAATTTGTTATTGATCATGCATGAAAATAACTATCTGGCCTGAAACCTGGAAAAAATTTATCAGGCTTTACTAGTTGATGCTATTTTTGAAGGAAAAATACCATCTATTACTTAGGGCTGTATTAAACTACTTATTCACACCTCTTCAGGAATTGTGATTTCCAGTTTCCTATTTATTCAGAAAACAGCATTTAGCTTCTTTTATGCCAAAAGCACTGGGTTAGACAGTGGGGGAAAATAGAAAAGTGAATTAGGCTTCCAGGAATCTGACCCTTTACAAGGAGCAATAGGTAAGACATGCACAAAAATGACTATAATGTGAGGCAGCATGAAATTGGGGTCATGGAAAGAGGAACCAAGTACCCTAGGAATTCATAGGGAGCCTTGCTTCCAGCAGGGATGGTCAGAAAATGCTTTCACTACAGAGCAGGAGGCAGCTGCCCTGATTGGGCAAAGATGGGGGGAGTAGTCATCACAAGCAGACGGAACATTACGAGCAAGGACAGAAGTTGAAAAGCACAGAGACCAAACAGTGATCCAATTTGGCTGGACCATGGTGTACTGTAGGGGTGGTGCTTAAGAGGTAACGATAAACTGAGGTTAAATTGTGAAGGGTTTTGAATGCATGGGAAAAGAAAATAAACTCTTTGGTGGGCAACTGAGGAAAAAGTGAATGTCTTTATTAGAATGCATTTTTGAGAGCAATTGATTGATCAGGCAGTATGATGTGGAATAGAGAGGGAAAGAGGAAGGTGGGGAAACAGTGGTTGAGACACTCCATCTGTGGGACGGCTAGTGGGCTTCCCAACAGACAGCAATGAACAGAGAAATCTGACAAGGAGCAGGGATTTTTCTGTATGCCATTTCTTACTCAACCTTTTTTTCCCCTCCCTTTCCAGCTACAGGAGTCAGAAAAGCCAAAATCCATGGAGGGATTCATCAGCCCAAATGTTAGATGTGAATTCTAGGGAACTACAGAATCTCAAAGGGTCAGAAGGGGGTGGTAAGGTCAAGTGGCAGAGCTCAACTTCTAGAACCAGAAAACTAAGGACAAGCACCAATCAAGGCAGTCTGGAGGAATCTGAGGATGGAAAGAGAGACCTGCTGGGTTGTCTAGAATGAAATTTTAAAATTTTGTTTGTTTTTTGATGATTATCTAAAATATTGTGAAAGCATACTTTGGGTCGCATAGATAAACCACCTTATTAATGAGTGTCGCCACTCTATTTTAATACCTGTGCTTGCATTTTTCTATTGCATTGACACCAAGTAATACTACTGTAATTTGCATGGGCTTATGTAGAAGAGGTAAAGGAGGAATTAATATAGAAATGACACATTGGGCCAGTTGAAGGTCAAATGAAATCCTGGTGGATTAAATGAATGATGAGTTTTCAATTGTTTAACTAAAGCAATGGAAAATTGAGTCCATGATACCAAACCTAGGCGGAACTTATGACTCAGAGTCCATCGTAATCAGCAAGTAAGTTTTCTTAAATCAGTGTAGGATTTGGATTTCATTAGTAATTTTCTTGATATTTAATTCATAAGTACATTTGATTTTAAAATTATTTATCATCTATTACCATAATAAACTTACATTTAGTTACATTTGCATGAATATAAGTACATTATCTTAAAATGATATCAGTTAATTCAGTGTGGGGAAAATGAGTGAAGATTTTTTCATTAAAATGGGACTATATATTACTAATGTTTAGAAAACAAGCATTTTGGCTTGTGGCTTGATTTTATGGTAGGAGTATGCTGATCATTTCTTAAACTGTCATGCCAAAGAGGACACTCATATATTTATATTCTAAGAGTTAAGCCTGCCCATTTTTCAAGCTGTGAATTTCCAAATTAATATACACCATTAAAAGGCTTTATTTAGTACCTATTTGCTGGTCGCATTGAACCAGTTTATTTACATGTGATTTAACCAGATAACCCCTCCTTTCCAGGCCAGAAGAGAAAGCAACTGAACCTAGACTTTTGAAATGTCTATTTTGAAGAAATTGTCCATTTTTTTTCAATTTTGGTTTCATTCCACCCTGATTACAATAGCAGGTAGCGTCAGAGAATATAAGACAATATGAAATACATGCTTATGGTAGTTAAATAGGCAAATAAAACCAGCATATCAGTCACCACTGGGATCATATTATTTTTAGCATGGCTGATGTGAAGTTAAGTTCAGTGGGATTCTCTGTGACATTGATTGGCTACCAGTTCTGCCAAATGTGATGAGCACCACTACTCAGATCTCAGCCCATGTGTGAATTTGGCAGCACTGTCAGCATAACACACCTGCTTTCCCAGCCCAAGATATCAACTGAGCAACAACTGACTGACATCCTAAATTATATTAAATATATTTAGTAGTGCTTCTGACATGTGTTCAAAGGGGACAGTATTGAGATTTTTTTCTCATCACTAGTATCATACAATGAAATACGTAATTTCGGTATGTAATTTACATGAGCTTTACAAATGCTAACTAACTCATCTTTAAACTACCTCCGTGAGATTTTAATCCTATTATCTCCATTACATAGATTTGGGAACAAGGGTCAGGGTGTCCTAAACTTTAAGATTCTTCATTCTGAAAGTTTCCTCCCTGTGAATAATCTCTCATAAGTAAATGCTTCTGGCAAGTGGTGGGGCATGCATGGCAATCTAAGAATGACCACTTTTAGGGTAGGAAAAAAAAATCAATGGAAAATATTAGATTTGTGTTTATATGAAGATAAGCGTTTAAAAGAAAACAACTTATTAAACATACTTATCTAGCATAAATATAGAATCTAAGTAATGCCAAATAATCACAAATTTGTAAATGAAAATATTATAGGTTTCTACATCATCTTTTGACTACTAACAGCGCCTCTCAATCTTCCAGCTAATTCCATGCTTAGATGCCATGTCAACTGGTCTACAAGTAAAAGAGCCCTAATATTCCAAGCCTTGTTACCATATTACTTGTGGTTTCTCAAAGTACAGGATTACAACTCACTTCTACTGTCTCTTCTGGAAGCACACTCAAGTAACTGTTTTTCCAGATCCCTAATTTGTTTTATATTGAAAAAATGACAGCAGTTTCCAATCAACATACCCTGTCCCTTTATACCAGCTCTGCAAGAATCGGGAATCTGCTTTTATAACAAGGGCAGCTTATTTTCAATCACAACCAATAATATGCACCTATAATCATGGTGAATGATCCTATAACGCACCAGCTCCTTTTCAGTGTGAACTAAACCATGTCAAGCCCCACTGCTGCTCCAAAATGTCCAAATACCTTTCCCATCCACCTGCTTTAGTGACAGAAACATTATCATGAGTCCTGACCTTTGGGATAAAGTATTACACCCTGAACACCCCTATCCAAACATAATTCACAAAGGCAACACATTAATCCATCAACTATTAAACAGAGGTGTGCCACAGAACCATCTGGGATACTGAGCCGAGCCTCCAGAACCTGTGGCTCAGAAGGTGAGGTAAGGGGTGAAGGGTGTCTGTGAATGCATCCTATGCTCCCTGGTGTTCACCCCAGCTGCAGATCCACTGTAGCAACACAATGGAATGACCTTGTCTTTTTTAAGGGTCATGAAATAATAAGAAAATGAATAGGTAAGTGTGATGATAAGATGGCAGTTAGGAAAGAGAAAAGTAGGCCAGAATGGTTTGCTTTGGGAAAAAAAGGTCTGGGAATCCAGGGAACAGCATGAAGAAACTGGAACCTGGAGGGACTGGGGTAGGTAAGTGGCAGAGAAGTTTGAACAACATTTGAAAGTAACCAGAGACAGACCCCAGTACTGAAATTCCCAATCTCAAGTTCTTTGTAACTATGATGAGCAGTTGGCCCTTTTTCAAAAAGGTGAACATAAATTTACCAAATGGCTCTGCACGTCGATTCCTAGGGATACACCAAAAGAATTGAAGACAGGTGTTCAAACAAATATTTGTACATGAATATTCACAGAAGCCAAAGGGTGGAAAAAACCAGTATGTCCATCAACCCATGGATGACTAAATACATGTGGTATATCCATGCAATAGAATATTATTCTGCCATAGAAAGGCATGAAATATGATCCATGCCACGACATTAATGAACCCTAAAAACATTATGTTGAGTGAAAGAAGCCAGGCACAAAAGGCCACACACACATTGTCTGATTCCATTTATATGAAATATCCATTATAGTGAAATCAACACACACACAGAGCAGGCGAGTGGGCGCAAGGGGCTAAGGAAGGGGGCAGTGATTCACAGGAATGGGAAGCAACACTAAGGGCAAAAGGTTTCCTTTTGGGGTGGTGAGAAAATTCCAGAACCAGAAATTGGTAATGGCCGCTCAACACTGTGAATGTACTTAATGTCACTGAATTGTACACTTCTAAATGGGGAAAATGGTAAACTCTATGACATGTATATTTTACCGCAATTCTTTTATTGAAGAATAATTGACATACAATACTGTATTGGTTTCAATTGTACAACATAGTGATTTGATATTTATATACACCACAAAATGGTCACCATAATAAGTCTAGTGACCCTCTGTCACCAAAGTTGTCACACTGTTATTGGCCATATTCCCTATACTGTACATTACTTCCCTGTGTCTTATTTCTTTTATAACTGGAAGATTGTACCTCTTAATCTCCTCCATCTGTTTTATCCACTTCCCCTGCCCCCTCCCCTCTGGCAACCACCGGCTTGTGCTCTGTATCTATGAGACTGTTTCTGTTTTGTTTTCTTTGCTTGCTTGTTTTGTTTTTAGATTCCACGTATAAGTGAAATCATATGGTAGTTGTCTTTCTTCGTCTGACTTATTTCACTTAGCATAACACTCTCTAGGTCCGTCTACCACAATTTTTTAAGTGCTTTATACGTATGCTGTCTTACTCAAACTCTGCCCCCTCCTATAGGAACTCTGAAGAAATGCACCACAGAGAGCATCACATGGGCCTGGGGGGTGCTTCTGAACAGGAAAAACTGGTCAAGGGCAGCATCTCAAATTACCCTGTGCCTTGGATGAGGAGATGAATAAAGGAAAGTGATAAGAACATTTGAACCGTGTGGGTACCTAAGTGCCATGGGGCTTTATGTAACTAAACCTCACTCACTCTCTGGAAACTTCATGTATTGTCAGGCAATGACTGCAGTATGCAACCTGCAATTTAAATTCACCCCAACAGCTGGGACGATTCCAAAACACACAGAGTGCCAACGAACATGTCCCTCTGACCAGGCACTGTCTCCATCCTTAGGGTCCCAGCAAAGAGACAAAGAGCCTCTTACTCCTTTGTGGAGCCTAGTTCCACCTTATTCTTTGTCTACCATGCAGAAATCTGAAAAGATGAAGCTCTTTTCTGGGGAATTCAGAGAATTCCCTAACTACCTAATTATTGGCCTCCAAAGTATTTAGCTATGAGACTTGAGCAATGGAGGAAAATAGGTTTCTCTACAGGGAATTCATCTTTTGATTATAGCTACAGACACTCCACCATTTCATTTCTCTGTGGCTGCTCTCTATAGGCTTACAGGAGCCAGATCTTTGATGCATAGCTCATCACAGCTGATTATCTTTGTTCTCAGTTTAAATAACTTAGATAAGTAGAATGCATTGCCTAAGTACACATGTGAGTGGACATAAGCCAACAGAAACAGAAGATTCTGTAGATAGAATTCGAATTTTGTCAATATATTTTAAGAGGGTGTTGAATAGGTCATCCAGCAACATGTTTACGAATATTATTGCAGGATGACAAGATTATTGGCGATAGGTGGCTATCTTTCCTTTCCTTTTTTATGTGTTCCTATATTTCTGAATCTTCTGCAGTAAGTATGTATAATGTTATAAAATAAAAAGTACCATATTATATGTGGTCTGATAAGTAAAAACACATGTATATGGAAGATGGAAGCTCAAGTAAATTGCTAGTATCACTGTTCTATTTCCTCATATCTGTGCCTGTCTCCCACTGGCTTACATTTTTCTCGCTATTGCTTTCTCAATAGGTGCTTCTTAACTTTTGACATCTTTAATAGCGTTGGTAGTTACCAGAGCTTCTTCTGGAAGATGCTGAAGTCAATAAAGTATTATGTAGGTCTAAAAAGTAATAATTTTGAAATGCAAACAGAATCCAAAGAGAGAAATCAACAAAATCTTCTCTTATAGAACTTTTTATGGAAGTATAATATAGATAGAGAAGATTGTATAAATTAAAAGTGTACAGCCCAACCACAAAATAAACATAACTATGTAACTGCAACCCAAGTAATGAAATAGACCATGGCAAGTCCCCAAAGCTCCCAACATGTCTCCTCCAAATCCTAGCTCTACCCTCCACCATCCTGGTCTCCAGCACCACAGACCATGTTTGCCTATTTTTAAATATTACATAAATGAACCATACAGTATATACTCAGTGTGTCTGGCTTCAACATAATGTTTATAAAGAATGCCTGTGTCACATGTAGCTGTAATTTCATTTTGTTGTTTTATAATATCCCACTGTATTAATGCACCATAATTTATTTATCACACTGTTGGTGGATATCTGGGTTGTTAACAGTTTGGGAATATTACAAATAATGTCACTATGAACATTTTTGTAGATGTTTGTTCAGAGGACATTATGTATGCACCTCTGTTGGGCATATACCTGGGAGTGAAGTATTGGGTCATAGGGTAATTAGATATTCAGCTGTAGGAGATAACAAACAGTATTCCAGAGTGATTGAACCGATTTGCACTCCCACCAACTCTGTAGGAAAAAAAAGTTCTATTTTCTCTACATTCTTACCAACTCTTGGTACTATCCAACTTTTTAATTTTAGCCATTTTATCAGTTATCAGTACTACATAGTACATCATAGTGATTTTAATTTGAAGTTATATGATTAAGTATAATGAGGCTATGGAAATTTCATATGTGTCTTGGCTGACTATCATCTTTTGTGAAATGTCCCATTTTCTATTGAGTTGTCTGCATTTTTCCTTATTGATCTGAAGTTTTTTTAATATATTTCACATACAAGCCTTTTAACAGTGATACTTACTGCAAATGTATTCTCTCTTCCTAGTGCGTGCTTCTATCAAGACCGGGAGTAGATCACCTCAGTGCATTATGGATAGAGGTGATCAGAGTTGGAATATTGTCCCTGCGGTGGATGGTCAATTTTCAGATCATTCATTTTTAAGATTTGGTCCTTCAGGATCCCAGATAAAAGCCTGAGGTGACTACTAAGATCTGATGTCCTTGGCAAGCCCTTAATTCCAATGATTTCATCCCAGCCTCATGAGAATGCTGTTTATCTTCTCAGCCTCTCCATGGCTGCTTACAAATCAGCAAATGCCTCTAGTTGAGAAGTCACATGGGACCAAATGTTCTCTCTCTCTTTAAGCCAACTGGAGACAGGTAAAGAGATGAGAAAATACAACAGTAACAATGACAATTTGCTTGACCTTCCATATGCAGGTATTTTTATTTAACATTGAGCCAAAAATAATATGGTAGTTTTACTTTTACAGCATTATAAATTTACAAATTATCATCCATTGAAAAAGCTTAGAAATAATCACCATTCCAGTACCAATGAACACTCTGACGCAGATCGTGGTTTCTAAATATCTTTTCCCACCACAATGAACCGGCTCATTCTAGGCCTATGGTATGAAATATGCCAGATGAACCTGCAACATTTTGTCAAACTAGAAGGCAAGGAAACTATGACACATAACCACAATCGTTCCAAGGGCCCAGAAGCCAATTTGAAAATGACACCATACTCAAAGTTGGAGCAATTTGACATTAATATTAATAATAACTGCCATGGAATAAAACACATCATATATGTTTAAATGCATTGGATTTTTAGGGTACTAAAATAATTCTCTTTGACTATCTTTGGAGAATGCTAGAAAATGAATTCAATACTCTGAAAACTAGTAAACAGAAAGAATCAAGCATCTTTCTTGCCCTTCCTATACTAACTGTACTTGAGGATAAGCAACAGTTGATGAGGGAAAGTATTTCTTTATAGAAATATTCAAGCTTAAAAACTAAGAAAAAATTGTACCATTATTAGCAGGAAATTATCGTTAATGGCTCCTAACCAAAAGAGGGATAATGAGATACATGCCTCCTACCAGAAGTAGATAGCACTGCCTGTAAAGAGAAATCTCTAGATCTAACAATCAGTTTCTGATAGATATAGAGGAAAAAAGATCTCATTAAATGATAGTTTGAGGATGCAGTCTGCAAAATCAAGAATGTGGAACACTATACAGAGCAATTGACCCAGCTTCTCCAAGGAATAAATTGCAAGGGAAAAATTTAGGGGGTAGCAGGTAAGGGTAAAGCCCATAAATTATAAGAAACTTAATAGACCTATCAACCATCAACCAATTGCAATGTACAAATCTTATGTGCTTTCTCATTTAAACAATTATTTTTTAAAGTTTTTTAGACAATCTGGGAAATTTGACCACTGCCTAACTAATTTGATGATATTAAGGAATTGTTATTAATCTTTTAAGTGTGATGATGGTTGTGTGATTATGTGATCCTAAGAGAGTCCTTAACCTTTTGGAGATACCTACTGAAATATTATGAATAGAATGATTCAGTGTCTTGGATCTGCTTCAAAATGACCTATCTGCAGGTAGAAGCAGGGAGTTAGATGAAACAGAATTTGCCATGAATTGAAAATTGATCAAACAGGTGATAGGAATATGGCTCTTTGTACTATTTCTTCTTCCGGTTGTGTAGAGATAATAAAAATGTTTAAAATTCCAGAATATCTACAAGTACCTCCAAATTATCCATCTAAGATTAAAAAGTATTTTCATTCTCTGGGTAAATATTAAGGCTTGGAAAAAAATACCTGACTATTGTATAGCTAAACAGAGAGATGTCACTCTATTCAGCTGATAGAGCTGGCCAGGTTGAGCTTGTTGGCAATGCCAGGCAGGCCATCAGAACTTTCATTTCAGTTCATGTCTTTAAAAGGCTGGTTTCCTAGAGTGAGGCCAACATTAGTGAGATCAGCTTAGGGGAAGTGATGTAAAGCTTTTGCCTGTTTCATCTTTCTGCCTCTTCACACAAATACCTCCAGAATTTCATAACCAAGAGTTGGAAAGTGGGGGAGGGTTATTTTAAAGGATCTTGGCAGAATTTCTCTTAGGAACAGAATTGTCTTTTGTTAAACAAGATACCTTAAGGAGCCATTTAGAACAATGGTGGTAGTCTAGAAGAAGAGAGTGAAAGAAAGAGAGAAATAAATGCCTCTTTATATTTTTTGAATGTGAAGAATTTGGATGGTGCACAGAGAGCCTCTGAGTGGCCTGAGAAAGAAAGGAGAGGAGATTGTATGGACAGTGTGGGAACCCTGCACCTTGCAGGAAAGTCTTTTCTAGGCAAAAACGTTGTCCATAAATTTTCAGAGCTAGCTATGGCTAGAGGGCTGTTTAGAACAGACATGGCTAAATTTCAGTGTTCAAGTACCCATTGTGCTGTAAGGCAATGTGAGCCCCAACCCGCCATTATTGCCAAACCATAAGTAAAAGCAACTGCCCACATGCCATACGTGAGTGGTTCTTGGAGGAGAACAAAAGGCAAGGCAGCTGCTGACCATGTCGATTTGATGTGGACATAAGGAGGAGGCAGCAGCAGAAGAGATGCGTGCTCAGTAGAACTAGAGCGATGTATAACTGGGGATATGGACGCCCTCAAGAATCCTCAGATACTGGTAGTGGAAAATTAGGGATGTTGGCTTGAGCCATTTCTTTTCACTATGAAGAGAAAATATAAATATATTACAAAGGATGAATTCTACAAGGCCAGAAGTTTTGGGAATATCTAAGAAGCTAATATTGGTCAAACAGTTAGAAGGGAACTTAGACCACCATGTTTTGTGCAATACTATCTACATTATTAATTCTGGAAAAGACCCCACAGATCACCCAGAACAGCAGTTATGAAATTGGTCCACAAAGCCCCTGGTTTCTCAGAGGTGGTGCAGGGGCTTCCAGACGGGGAATGAATTTGGGCCCTAATCCTTGTTTCATCCAGAAGAGTTAAATCTACATTGCATTTTAGGATTCCATGCCGTATCTTCTTTTTTTTTTTTTAGTATTTTTGCTGCTAAAAAGAGCAAAAAGGCACCAATATCACCAAACCCCCACATCTTACAGAGATGCAGAGAGTTGAAAAATGCTAACACCTTGCCCACGACCACATGGCAGAGGAGATACTAGAACCCAGTTTTCCTGGTTCCCAGTCCACTCCTTCATCCTCTTGACTGAGACTAACAAAGGGAAATAGAGGCACACACAGAGCTGGGGAACTGCAGCAGTTCCTATGGAAAAAGGATTACTGGCCAGAGCAGATCATTGCCAGCTCTCTGCCAGCTACAATAAACCATTCTAATTTGGTTTCAAGGCTCCGTGGAGAGCCATAGGCTACGGGAGAAAACCCAGCTTCATCTGTCTGCTCTCCTGTCCCCGCTCCATGAGACAGTCTGAGCTGCCTTCCCTTGCATTCTCCTAATGTTTCCTTTTCTCTGCCAGTTGCACCAAGATATAATTGATATGCAGAACTGCCTAAGGTTAAGGTGTACCGCACAGTGACTTGCTTCTAACAGCCAACCACCATATCTCCACCAAATTCTACCATCAAAGCCAAAAATGAAATTTCAGGACAGTGTCAGCATAATGAAAGGACGACTTGGTTGAGAACCAAAACTCCCCGGTCAACAAGACAGTTCCACCAATTAGCTGTGTGGCCAGAAATAAGTTAATTAACTCTTCACCTGTAAAATGGTTCTAATAATACTTACCTCTAGAGCTATTGCATAAGGAGCAAATGAAGTAAGCCACTTCAAACATCTCTCCTAGGACTGTTAGTCATTCAGTAAATACTGGTTGGATTCTTTTCTCCACATTTTAATTCAGCCTCACAAAGAAGCGCTCCAGCACTCCTTTGGCACCCTGTCGCTGGCACGGCCAGCTGCACCCAGAAAGGCTGGGAGGTGGTATTTCTTGTCTGTGACTGAATTCCGGATGTTTTTCCTAGGATGATGAGGGGTCTACAGTAAAAGGCAAAGTTGTTTCCCTCTAGAACATATGATCTGAAAATAATGGCAGAGTAGTTATGTGGTCACAGCTCACTGTCTGCCCGGGCCACTTCCTCTGGTAGTCCCTTAGAATCCAGAGAAGATGTTGGCATCTCAAAATATTTCAATCTGTTGGTTCAAGCTTGGGGAGGGAGTCAGCCACACAGCGCCTCCTGAAACAGGTAAATCCAGCCAATTCTAGAGGAAACTCAGCTCCATCACTCCGCATAAGACATTTTAGAACAGTAGGCCTTCAGCTTCCCCTGGCAGGTGCAACTTCCCCTGCTTGTCTGCCTCTGCCCCTCCATCATGGCCCAATATAGGGTTCTTCAGTGGGTTCCCCTACTTCATTCAAATAGCAACTGTAAATCCAGGGACGGCCCACCTCCCTGGTGATACATGGCCAGCTGCCCAATTGTCTAGCCTATAGCCATTCTGTAACCGTACCCATGGTCCCCTGTCCTGCCCTCAGTCATCCTTTCTAATCACAAACTCACTTATCTGAATAAACTAGGCCTGATTTTAATAGTTTTTCTAGAGCTCCACCCTACTCGCAAGCCCCAAAGCAGCCTCAATTCATAAGCACAAGCTCAGGGGAAAACTTGGCATAAAAGCTGAGACACATTTACTGGGTCAGTCAGCCACTGTCATAATCATGCTAAGGAATAAACCAACCTGGAGCTCAGGAACTACACCATAACGCTCTGCTTCAGGCTGCAAATCAGCGTGGACAACTGTTCCACAAGTGCTCGTCCTGGGCCCTGGCTGGAGAGGCAACAGCCCTTATCCCAGGAAGCGGTCAGAGGCTCCCAGAGCTTTGTACAGATGTACACAGAGCACCTAGGTGTGCAATCAGAACCGCACACTGTCCTTCCTACTGTATTCCATTAGCCAAAGCAAGCCATATGCTGAGTCCACATCAGTAGGGTGGGGAAGTATACCCCTCCTATGGAGGTGATGGGGAGAGAGTAGATTTTTGCTGAACAGTGATCTAATGCACAACACCTCTGTACACAACAGCTTTATTCACTCAACATTTCCCTGCACCACAATATTGATGTCTCTTTGCCCGGAGTTAGAAGTTAGATAACATGATACTCTACAGATAGGGAAGTTGTCTATCAAAGCAACTTTAACACTGTTGCCTATTCAGCATTAGATAAGAAACAGGCACTAAGCCTGTCTGCTAGTTGTGTACAGCGGTCACTCCAAACAGATGCATGCACAAACAATGGGTAGTTTAAGTACACACACATACACACACACACACACACATACACACACACACACACACACTCATAAACCACAGACATTTTTGCAAACTAGCCAGGGCCACGGGGAACCTCTAGCTTGTGGTCTGGCCTTTTATGTGGAACTTCACTTGAGTGTTTGCTTTGGAATTTGATAAACACAGCTATTCACAGGGCTACCACCACATGTGGTACATTGGCTACCACAGAAACACAGACCCTCTTCAACAGGAATATCCCGTATTCATCCTGTAGACTGAATTCCTGCTATTTCCTAAAGATCCCACAAAATGGCTCTACGGGCTCTTACTTCATAGTAATTTGGAATGGGGGTAAATGTATGCATTTTACACAACTCTCCTTTTGCCTCCTTCCTCTGGCAGAAACACTTTCGTTGCATTTTATTTTAAACCTTAAAACAAATTAAGAGATAGGGGATGTAGGGGCGTCACTTGAACAACTAAAATGTGGGAGAGGGCAGCAGTGAAGATCTGGCTAGGGTTGTCCTCCCGGAACTTCTGCTTTGCCTACCAATTTCGTTCTTAAGGTCTAGGAAGAAGAATTTGCAGCAGGCTGACCCAGAATTAACCTCAGAACTTGTTTGTCTTCTATTTAACTTTTTGTTGTAACGTTGAAGGAGAATGAACATTTCTCTCCCCTTCCTCTGTGCTGAGGATTTAAGCTAAGAGAACTTCTTCATGAGACCTGATGGGAAGTCAAACACCACTCTGGAAGTCACAAAGACAGGACCACACAAAGCACCAGAAAGTGCCCGACTCTGTAATCAGACAAACGCGGGTTTCAATCCAGACTCTGCTTCTTATTCCGTCATCAAGCAAATTGCTTATTGAAATGCTGTTTAAGTTACTTACTGCTGTATAACAAACCACCTCAAAACTCAGTGGTTTAAAACAACAACCATCTTACCATAGTCACAATTTTGTGGGGCTAGAAGGGCAGTGCACAGCAGGGACAGATCGACTCTGCTTACAGTCTGCGGCCTCAGAGAGGGTAGCACACAGGGCTAGGAGTGACTGGGATGACCCAATTCTGGACATATGTTGGGGCCTAGATCCCAGCTGTTGACTGGTCTTTTTGGTTCTTTTCCAAACAGTATCTAACGGGGCTGGAATGTCCGAGATTACCACTGGGCTAAGATGGCTAGAAGAGCTGGTGCTGGCCAAGTGCCTGTCTGTCTCTCTCCCTCACTCTACCTCTTTCCCTGTCTTCCCAGGTAGCCTGCCCACATGGCTAGCTTGGGCTTACTCAAAGCAAGATAGTCTCAGCATACTACAATTTCTTATATGGCAGCTGGAACAAAAGCAAAAGCTCTTAGGTTTTTTAAAGATTTAGACCCACAGCATACCATGTCGCTTCTGCTACATGCCATTGATCAAGCCAGTCTCAAGAGCCAACTCAGATTCAAGGAAAGGAAGCAAAATACTCCATACTCCACCTCTTGATGGAAGGGTGGCAAAGAATTTACAGCTCTTTTAATCCACCACAGACTGTTTCCTCCTTTGTGAAATAAAGACAACACACCCTATTTCATTTGACAAAATGTCGGCAAATTATTTGACACTTAGGTGGCATTTTACATGTGGCCTTTATTGCTGAGAGAGTTTGTTTGAACAAGAGAACATCTAAAACTCCCAGGAGCAGATCTTATTCTTACTGATATCAAAGGAATGATTGAACAAAACTTTCCAGAGAGGTCAACATTCATCCAAGCTAGAATGTAATATATAAGAAATGTTCCTATTCTATTGTTTCCCATTGATTTGTTTATGTTGTTATTAGCCTTATATTGTGTTCATGGCTCAGATGAATCTAACATCCATTCCTTATGGTAGAACAGACCAGCCTTATGGAACTGTAATATCCTCTATAATTAGTTGTTGGAAATGGCCCATGCATGCCAAACCTTCTACAGACATACAAAGGACAAAGAAAAGGACCAGTCTTCTGCAGAAATAGCCCCTCCCCTGGGTGGTGAACAGGGCACTGTAAACCATAGGACAGAAATTTTAGAGAAAAGGACTCACGTGGAAATCCCAGCTCTGACATTTGCCAAAAAGACAAGTTCCTTACCTCGCTGAACCTGTTTCTTTACCATGGGGATGTATGGTAGGTGGGATGGCCTTTCTCTTAGAATGCAGCTCCGTCAATGTGCACAGTTACTTGTGTCCCAGATTTTGCATCTATTCTCTATTTTAAATTTCCTGTCTCTCTAAGTACATTTGCATTGCTAGCCCATACGACTTTCATTTTGCATTGGAGAATTAACTAACTTAGCTTGAGGTGACTTGAGAAATCGGAGCCTCCTAGAAGAAAGCAGCAGCCCGTGGCTGGGGGACCCTGTGAGGAAGCTGGGAGCCCTCCAGGTGCTACAAAGAGCCAGGCCAGGACGGCCTTTCCTGAACTGTACATTTGTTTTTACCATCTCCCACCAAGGCGACAGTAAGACTTCACTGGAAGTCGATGTCAATTCCTCCCTCTCCATTAGCCTCCTCTAATGCCACCAGTGAGACATATGTCCACAAAACAACAGAGGTTTTTGTCCTCATCCCACTTGACTCTGTAGAGCACCATGTGACATGCTGACTTCCCTCTCCTTTTTGAAACATTCTTTCCTTGGCATCAAGTGACCCAAAACGCACCTATGTTTCTTCATACCCACTGCCTCATCCCATTCTCTTCACAAGATCTCCTCCTTTACCTGACAGTTAGATTCTGGAGTTCCTCAAATCTTGGTCCTGGGTCTTCTCCTCTTCTCACTCCGCACTCCTTGTCTCTTGGCACTATGATCCGTGACTCTCCCGCACTGGTCTGAAAATAGCACAGAAATGTACATCTCTAGTCCAGACCCTTCCTCTGGACAATTCTTGTTAGGTGTCTCAAAAGCACTATAAACCCAAAATATCCAAAACTGAAACCATGATCTTCCCCCACAAAGCATGGTCGTCCTCCATTTATCATTTCCCCATTTATAAAACCACCATCTGTATAGTTTCTCAAGCCAGAAAACTAAGTCATCCTGTCTATTTTGTCTCCTATTTTTTGAATCTGCCAACATCTCTCTATCTCTGCTAACCTCTTGCTGAGCCTCATGTAACAGACTAGTCACTATTACACCTCAATCAACATTTTTAAAACTGAAAATAATCAATCACTCAATGCAGTGGATAACAACCTGTCATTTTTTATGAAACAGACTATTCTAGATAAAACAGAAATGAAAATATGAGCATGCTTCACTCAAAAAGAGGGTAAATCTCTTCACACTTAACTTCTAACATATGTGTGTGTGGTATATACTGGGTCACAATACAAAATGTATTAAGAAATGAATAAGGGATCACCTACAAAAAATGCCTGACAGCCATTGACACAATCCATTCTGGCCTCCTGAAAAGATTCTTCACCAGAAGCCAGAGTGATTCTTTCCACACACTATCTGTGAGTCTCTTTCCAAATCCGATGTCACTTTCCATAGTGCCTCCCACCACCACCCACCACCTCCCCAGCCCCAACCCAGTCTAGAACACACTCACCCTCTTTCTCTGGCTCCAGCTTCTTGAACCTCCTTTCAGTTCTTTCTGATTGCCATGCTTGCTCCTACCACAGGAACAGTTCATGGGCAGTTTCCTTTGCCTGTTTCATTCTCTTAACTGCCTAGTTAGCCCCTACCGTGCACCCTGCTTTATACTCAGTTGAACTTTTATGTGTTTTATGAAAGTTTGGTTAATGTCTATCTTTCCCATTAAAGTTGAAGGTCCAGGAGGTCGAGGAACTCACATGCTTTTTACTCATCAAAAATCTTCAGCACCTGTCTCACTCCTTGGCACATAGAAGGGGCTTTATTAGTATTAGTTAGATAAATCTTGATGTGAATAACAGGTCTGATACTTAGCTAAGGGAGCTCAAAGTTATCTTCACTAAGTTTCAGGTTCTGATTTTGTAAAATAGGGACAATACACCTCTCTGAGTTACCATGAGAATTAAATATGATAAAAGTACTCTGCATGTAACGATACTTATTATTGTTTGATAAATGGACACATGATGTAATTTCCCAAAGGATACAGTTTTCCTGGTACTAAGATAATCGGTCTCAGTGTTCTTCAGCTTCTACCTCTGATTTTAATGTAACTCCCCAACTTTTGCTGGTTAGGGTGAGTTTTTCCAGTGCTCTTTTTTTTTTAATAGGTCAGCCAAATCCAACTAGACCCATGTATTTTGTTAGCTTGATAGCTCCCAAACCTTTACTGAATTCATAACCAACACCATACAGCATAATGCTGATTTGGTCTTTATTTATATCATTTTACCTCCCCACACTCTACATTCCTTGAGAGCAGGATCCATAGGCTCCATTTTATACATAACTTACAATTTTCCCAGCAGGAAGATGAAAGGCAGCCTGGTATATTAGCAAACACACAATGATTGGACTCAAATGGCCCCTTCATTTTACCATTTGTTTGCTGAATGGCCCTCAGCCAATCTCTTAAATCTCTCCAAGCCAGTGGTTCCCAAACATGGCTACACATTGGTGGATCACCTGTCATTTGTGTTAGAATTTTTTAAAAACACTAATACCTGGCTTCTACCTCTAGATGTTCTGATGTAGTAGGTATGGGTTGCTGGCTTGGCACTGGGATTTTTCAAAGTTTTCCAGGGGATTCTATAGATAGCTAAGTTTGGAGACCATTGCTCTGCACTACAAATTCCCTCATCTAGAAAGCAGTGGTAATGCATCCCATGCTCTTGGCTAGCAAGAATAAATATTGTCAAAATGGCTATACTACCTAAAGCAATCTACAGATTCAATGCAATCCCTATCAAACTACCAACAGCTTTCTTCAATGAACTGGAACAACTAATTCTAAAATTCATATGGAACCACAAAAGACCCCGAATAGCCAAAGCAATCCTGAGAAGGAGGAATAAAACAGGGGGAATTACACTCCATGAATTCAAGCTCTACTACAAAGCCACAGTAATCAAGACAATTTGGTATTGGCACAAAAACAGACCCACAGACCAGTGGAACAGAATAGAAAATCCAAACATTAACCCAAACATATACAGTCAATTAATATTTGATAAAAGTGCCTTGGATATACAATGGGGAGATGACAGCCTCTTCAGCAGCTGGTGTTGGAAAAACTGGACAGCTACATGTAAGAGAATGAAACTGGACTACTGTCTAGCCCCATACACAAAGGTAAACTCAAGGTGGATCAAAGACCTGAATGTAAGTCATGAAACCATAAAACTCTTAGAAAAAAACATAGGCAAAAATGTCTTGGACATAAACATGAGCAACTTCTTCATGAACATATCTCCCCAGGCAAGGGAAACAAAAGCAAAAATGAACAAGTGGGACTATATCAAGCTGAAAAGCTTCTGTACAGCAAAGGACACCATCAGTAGAACAAAAAGACATCCTACAGTATGGGAGAATATATTCATAAAAAACGTATCTGATAAAGGGTTGACATCCAAAATATATAAAGAACTCATGCACCTTAACAAACAGAAAGCAAATAATCCAATTAAGAAATGGGCAGAGGACATGAATAGACACTTCTCCAAAGAAGAAATTCAGATGGCCAACAGGCACATGAAAAGATGCTCCACATCGCTAATCATCAGAGAAATGCAGATTAAAACCACAATGAGATATCACCTCACACCAGTGAGGATGGCCAACATCCAAAACACAAACAACAACAAATGTTGGCGAGGATGTGGAGAAAAGGGAACCCTCCTACACTGCTGGTGGGACTGCAAATTAGTTCAACCATTGTGGAAAGCAGTATGGAGGTTCCTCAAAAAACTCAAAATAGAAATACCATTTGACCCAGGAATTCCACTCCTAGGAATTTACCCTAAGAATGCAGCAGCCCAATTTGAAAAGGACAGATGCACCCCTATGTTTATTGCAGCACTATTTACAATAGCCAAGAAATGGAAGCAACCTAAGTGTCCATCAGTAGATGAATGGATAAAGAAGATGTGGTACATATACACAATGGAATATTATTCAGCCATAAGAAGAAAACAAATCCTACCATTTGCAACAACATGGATGGAGCTAGAGGGTATTATGCTCAGTGAAATAAGCCAAGCCGAAAAAGACAAGTATCAAATGATTTCACTCATATGTGGAGTATAAGAACAAAGAAAAAATACTGAAGGAACAAAACAGCAGCAGACTCACAGAACCCAAGAACGGACTAATAGTTACCAAAGGGAAAGGGACTGGGAAAATGGGCGGGAAGGGAGGGATAAGAGGGAAAAAGGGGCATTACGATTAGCAGATGTAATGTTGGGGGGGCACGGGGAGGGCAGTACAACTCAGAGAAGACAAGTAGTGATTCTATAGCATCTCACTACGCTGATGGACAGTGACTGTAATGGGGTTGGTGGGGGGGACCTGATGAAGGGGTAGTTTAATAACCATAATATTGCACATGTAATTGTAGATTAATGATAATAAAATAAATTATATTAAAAAAAAGAAAGCGGTGGTGAAAATGGTCCCAGTTAAAAAGAGGTAATAAGGTATATTAACAAGCTCATAGCTGGTAAAGAGTTTGGCATGCTATAAGTGATCAGAGATAGTAGTCATGGCTCTTGGTGGTGGATGTAGTAATATATAGTCGTGAGAGCTCAGATGACGAGGACATCGTGAGGACTCTCACCAGCCTAGCTGGCTATGTAGCACATTTAGATTTCTTTAAATGTCAGCCCAATTTCTATTTCTACACATCTAGAACTTTTTCTGACTTGGAGAAAGCACCTCGCTGCAGTGGCATCTTTTATTTGGACTTACCTGCAAGTGACACAGATGCCTGCCTTTCTCACTTCATGTACCAAAGGGACGACACATCCTACTAGTCGAATACCTAACCCGGTGAACTTCTGAGAGGACTTCGAGTTGCATAGGGCTAACTTAAATACGAGAGGAGGAAATGTTAATACCAAGTTGCTTCTGAGCCTTTGAAACTATTTTGGGTCAGCTACACAGCAGAAGTTTGGGCCTGGCAGAGAGCCTTAAAACTGAGCCAAAAATAAACCAAAGACCATTATAAAAATGTTGTAAGTGCCAAATGCATGAGATGTTAAAATTGCAACATAATGAAGTAAGAATTTACAAAAGTGGCTTTCCAATGGTGGTACTAAGTGTTCCAACCCAGAGGAAGAAACTTCAGGCAGAGAAGTCTGCGGTGAACACAGCCCCTGGAAATTAGCCTTCCAGAAGAAGGCCCCCTTCCAAGGCTATTTACAATTTATGACCCACTGGGAGTCAAGAGCATTGATTTTTTTTCCCCCTATCAGAGAGCACAGGCTGGATAGCCAGGATACAGGGAGGAGTTTTCATAAAAATTAATTGGGCCACTCAGCTTTCCACTGAATTCAGCAAATGCTGCTTCATTTGCCCTTCTCCTGGCCAGGACCCGCTCTTCCTGCTCTTCTCTCAAAATCCAGGGGCTCTACTGTGCACTCGGGTGCCTCTCTTCTCTTCGTTATTTATGGTCTTATTTTCTTGAGCTTCAGCAAAGGTGGTGATTTATTCTTGATGCGGTCCCAGCACTGGGCTTCTCCCGCCTGGCTCGGCCTGGCCTGCCAGTCTCAGCTCTGCTCTGCCCAGCCCCTTCCCACCCACCTTCTCCCCAATTAGGAGCTGCTACCAAGGGCACATGGGCAGATTTATGCATGGCTGGGCACCAGCTAGGTTCCCACTGATTGTCTCAAAGAAGAGTATGTTCTGTGTCAAAAATCCTTTGCATGGAGTCCAACTGTTTTCTTGGAAATAGCTTCTTTGACCCAGGCACATCATTTTTTTAGGTTTGAATTTTATGGGCCTGATGCAAAGTCTGTCAACATTTTCCTTGTGAGACTTATTCAGGGTACAGCATATTGCTGAAGCGTGCAAAGACTTGGGGATATTTCTATCACCCAGTGCCAGGAGAATGCACTGGATGGAAAAGCAGAGAAAGGGAAGGGCAGAGGAGCCCTCCTATGATTATGTACTAAGAGATTTTTGACACCAAGGCAGGAAGGATATTCTGTCAACATTTTTCAAGTAGCCTGATGTTAAACAGCTGATCCAGCTGTGCCCTCCTTGCTCAGGTGAACCCCTTCAGTATGGCCACCAGGACAGCTAAGATCCAGGGAATGGCTTCATTGGCTCAGGGCCATATGACCCTTGGCTGAGAAGATCAAGGTGGAGAAAGAGTCAGCAACACAGCTGTGCATCAGACCACAGCCCCAGTTTCCCCTAAAGATTTGCCTTTCTCACATGTCATGATGCACCTTTTGGATGAGCTAACCGCAGGGCAGACAAGGGTGCTTTTAATCTATTCACACACTGGGAATGCACAGTCTCGATGATCATGTAACAGCCCTTTATGCAGAAATTCAAATACAGTGATTTACTCTCTGAAAAATGCAATGGTTAGGAACATAGGTAGGACACAAAATATGAAAAACATAAGCAATGCTCGTATTTTCCTTCCTCAAAACCTCACTGAGTGTTTCATCAATGGCCGGTGTTGAAGAAAAGTGCAAACAGGTCACCCAGGCTCCAAACAACTTGATGTTACCAGCAGACATCCAGGGGTCTGTGAAATGAGCTGATAAAGGAGGAGGGCTTTCTCTTCCAAGCCCCATCCCCTGCCCACTCCCCCTTTTCCCATCATCCCCACCTCCTAGCGCTGTTACATGTTTAAATGGACATAAAATGCTAGGGAATGATAACTTTCTCTGCAAACAAAAGGAATTGTTCATTGTATTATTATTACCTTTGGGACTCCATTCTCATTCTTGTCTTCACACCCCTCACCCCATTCTACCCTAACTGGGGTGTTAAGATTGCTACTTGGCCCTCTATGCCTCCCCTGAGATGCCTGAACTTTCCCCTCTCCAGGCCTGCCCAGACTCCTTGCCACTGCATCAAAGCAAACCACTCCTGACCTCTGGGTTTAAATGGTTGCAATCGGAGTAATTTCATTAAGATCAGAGGTGTGTGTGTATGTCTGTGTATGTACATGTGTGCTTATGCGGGTCTGAGCACAAAATATCCTGTTGTTTAAATATTAATAATACTTCTAGTTTCTAGTTGCACATGTAAGGAATTGGAAGTCACCGCTCCATCCTAACAAAAAGTAAAACAGCTGAACAGAGTGAAAAACCAACAACTCTTCTTGGATCCCTACGAGAGGAGAGGACTTGGGACAAGCCTCTGCCCAAAATTGGAGAAACAGACCAGTGAACACAGTGCCAGGACCTGATCTACATGCTTTAAATATAATAGCTCTCTATCAGACCTAATGAAGTGGTGTCAGCATCCCCAATTCAGAGATGGGGGACCTGTGACACAGAGGGATTCAAGTAACTTGCCTGTAGTAACACAACTACTTAAGTGGGTGAGTCAGGTTTTGAACTCATGCAGTCTTGCTCCAGAGCCTATGTCTTAACTATTATCGTTGACTACCTCACTCAGCATCTGTGACAATTTCCCAGTTGGTGCAGAGAACATGGAGGATGTACTTGTAGACATTCAAGCCACACCACTTGGCAGATGGGCATTATTACCCCATATAATACTGACTTTGGTGTGCTTCAGATTGGGTAAATAGGTAGGGCTTTTTGGTCACTTTGGTATTTTTAACCACAGGACCCACTGTCAACTAGAAGGCATAAATCTCTTAAATGGTACGTCAAACAAGTATTGCTAACCTAGTGTGGTAGAATGATCACACTAACTCTGAAAACAGTAATAGAAGTAGTAACAGAAATGCAAATACTATTACCAACAATAATAACAACAGTAACAAGAGTCATAATAGCACCATGTTGATCAATTATTTTTTACTAAGCATCATGCTTAGTATTTTCATATTCATTATATTCTTCAATCCTCACCAAACCATTTATTTAAATGAGCTATTATTATCCTCATGTTACAGGTGAAGAAATGAAGACTTACAGAGAGGTTAGATAAATTCTATAAGGTCACAGATTAGGAAGAGGATGAGATTTGAACCCAGGTCTTAGTCCATGGTTGCAAGACTCTGTATTGCCAATTCAACCTTCTGATATATTTGTCTACCAGTAAATGGAGTTGAATTTCAAGATTCCACAGTGAGAGGATTAAATGCTACTGAAGAGATATAAAATTGGATCTCATTAGAAAAGTAAGTAGAGATGGGATGATTTAATTACACAAAGAAAAGACTATTAATCTAGTTTCCTGGAAGGGACATAAAGATTTCTACCCTCAAAAACCTTATCTCTGGACACATAGGAACTAAGAAGTCAAGGTCATCAAGGCCAGAACTGTCAGACTCTAAATCAGAGAATAGATTCACAGAGAGCTGGTTATGAAGGAAGTAGCATGGTATTGGAAGGTAATGTTTAGCAAATATTTGGGATCTGTCCCAATATTTACACAAGATATCTTCTTGAAATAAATTTATTTTAATAAAACAGATGATTCAGATTAGAGAAAAATATTTTGTAAAAAGTATCTAAAGTAATATGCAGGTATGGCAAAACTACAAAGCTGCTACATACAACTGAAGTTAGGATCACTGCTAGTGTAGAACTCACTCTGATACTCAGTAGATACAAAACAACTAAGCTCTCAAAGCTTCAATTTCCTCATCTATAAGATATGAGAGTTTTTAATAATAGACATTCCTAAATACATCTCACAACTGTAATGAAGTTTCACTTTCAAAAGCTCTTCATACATAAATTTTAAAAGTATCAGCACCATAACCAGCAGTCTCAGGTGTCATAGAATGATACAGCTTTAAGGACTTAAAATTTCTGAACGTCTTTTAAATTTAATTTGAACATAAATTTAATTAAACTATTTGGCTTCCCCAAATATTATTCTGAGAGAAAAAAATACCTACAATTGCCTTACACCCTTCTCTAAGTCAAGGGTGCTGGCCTGTCCCAGAATTAGCCAACAGGCCATATTTAGGTTAAAAATCATTTGACCTACTTTACTAGTATCTCTCCTCCTGTATGGTTACTTTTCTGTCTGAAGCAGTTTAGGAGAATGATGCTGAATTTCTCTTTCAATCCCATTTTAAACTCACACAACAAATTTCAAATAATGCAGAGACATCCAATAATACAGTGGCAAAATTAAGAGTCTCCACCCTCTAGTCCTCTTTAAAATTACCTAAAACAACAAGACATTTGAGATGCAAAAAGGAAATCCTCTACTTGGATGAAACGTAGGTACGTCTGTAATTGTAGAATAAAGAGTTCCCAAATTTTGTGACTATCAGACAGGAGGACAGATAATGTTGAGGGGACAACAGCACCTGGGGGTCACAGACCCGAAAGATAGAAGCAACAGGATTAAGTGGTACAGCAGTGGGGGGAGCTTCCTGAGACCCTTTTTATCAGCCAGGAATAACAAAAGAGGCCAGGACAGAAAAAGAAACACGTAGAATTGCCATCATTCCTTGGGAGAGTATTTTGCTGATACAGGACAGAAGCAAGATTCTAAAGTGTGAGGAGATGTTAAACTCTGTCATCCCCAGAGATAGAAGTCAACTAGCTGACATCCAAGACCTTAAATCATAATGGTTCCACTGTGCACAGATGAGTGATGTAAAGAGAGTAGCAAAACTAGTCAAATATACTATAGTAAGGCACAAAAGAAAAGAGAGGGATTCAAGATGGCGGCATGAGAGGTGACCCCGAGAAGTACTCCCAAAACCACAAATAGTACAAAAATATAACTAATTAATACAACTAACCCTAAAATAGCAATAAGAAAGAAGGCTGAACCAGACTGCATACAGACCTCACAAACAGAGCAGACCTCACGAAAAAGGGTAACATATGGAAAGCCTTAATCTGGCAGGACCCAAGCCCTTCCCCCACACCAGCTCACCAGCGGGAGGAAGAGAAACGGAGTGGGGGAGGATGGAAGACTTGGACTGCTGAACACCTAGCCCTGGACATCTGCTTTGTGAGCGGAAGCCTATATTGTGTGGTGCACTGGACGTTGGGGAGCTCGGACGGGCAGAGGGCCTGGGAGACTAACATTCCGGCCATTTGTGGAGGACGGGATCCACACCCAGCCGCTCTGTCTCAGAGGAGGGGCGGGCAGTCTGAGAGGCTCCCTAGAAGCTATAGGGCTGCTGAAGGGGTAGGGTTTGCACGGGAAAAGGGAGAGCTGGACAAGGTTGTCTGGGCATGCTCTGCCCAGCTGGTTGGGAACTTTGAGGAGCTTCAGGTGCTCCATCCCCCTGGCTGCCTACTCAGCTCCAAGGCCCCCCACTGTGACACACACCCTGCCGAGCCTTCTTACTGGCCTGCAGGCACCTGCTAGCAAACCCAAAGTCACTGTGCAGGCACCAGGAGAGCCAGAGGGAGGCCCCGCCTACAACAGCTAGAGACACAAAGCACAGAGGCTTACACATGCATGCTTGGCCCACTGGCTCTGACACTGGAGATAGGCACCATAGACGGGACACAGGAAACAGATCTTTCCTCCCCCCAGGCACCAGTTCTGCTCCCCTACGACCCCCAACCTCATGCTAGGGGCTGAGCAGCTCCAGAGACTGGAGTTTCTGTGCACTAGTGGGCACCACACAGAAATATAAAACGTCAAAAGAATATGGTTCAGACCAAAATCTGACAAACCCCAGAAAAAGGGTCAAATGAAACTGAACTCACCAATCTTCCTGAAAGAGATTTCAAAATAAAAATTATAAACATGCTTATGGAGGTATAGAAAAATATTCAAGAACTCAGGAAGGAATTTAAGATGGAGATTCAATCATTAAGAAATTCCATATCAGGAATGAAACATACAATCGAGCGATTTAAAAGCAGATTAGATGTAGTAGAATAGATGGTAAATGGAACAGAAATTAGAGAAGAGGAATACAAAGAAGCTGAGGCACAGAGAGAAAACAGAATCTCTAAGAATGAAAGAATATTGAGAGAACAGTGTGACCAATCCAAACAGAACAATATTCACATAATAAGGGTACCAGAAGAAGAAGAGAGAGAAAAAGGAATAGAAAGTGTCATAGAGGAGGTAATTGCTGAAAACGTCCCCAATCTGGAGAAGGAGATAGTCTCTCAAGCCATTGAGATGCACAGATCTCCCAACACAAGGGACCCAAGGAAGACAACATCAAGACACGTAATAATTAAAACGGCAAAGATCAAGGATCTTTAAAAGCAGCTACAGAGAGAAAAAAGATCATATACAAAGGAAAACCCATCAGGCTATCATCAGACTTCTCAACAGAAACCTTACAGGCCACAAGGGAGTGGCATGATATATTTAATGCAAAGAAGCAGAAGGGCCTTGAACCAAGAATACTCTGCGCAGCAAGGTTATCATTTAAATTTGAAGGAGGGATTAAACAATTCTCAGATAAGCAAAAGCTGAGAGAATTTACCTCCCACAAACCCCCTCTACAGTGCATTTTGGAGGGACTCCTATAGATGGAAGTATTCCTAAGGCTAAATAGATGTCACCCAAGGGATAGACAAAAAGTACAGAATAAGATTCATAACATACAAAGAATGGAGGAGGAAGAAAAAGGAGAGAAAAAAAGAAGCTTTAGGCTGGGTTTGTAATAGCATACAAAGTGAGTTAAATTAGACTGTCAGAGAGTAGGGGAATTACATTTGAACCTTTGGTAACCACGAATCTAAAGCCTGCAATAGCAATAAGTATATACCTATCAATAATCACCCTAAATGTAAATGGTCTGAATGTGCCAATCAAAAGACGCAGAGTCACTGAATGGATAAAAAAACAAGACACATCTATATGCTGCCTACAAGAGACTCACTTCAAACCCAAAGACATACACAGACTGAAAGTACAGGGATGGAAAAAGAGATTTCATGCAACTAATAGTGAGAAAAAAGCAGGAGTTGCAATACTTGTAGCAGACAAAATAGACTTTAAAACAAAGAAAGTCACAAGAGACAAAGAAGGACATTACATAATGATAAAAGGGTAAGTCCAACAAGAAAATATAACTATTATAAATATCTATGCACCCAACACAGGATCACCTACATATGTGAAACAAATACTAACAGATTTAAAGGGGGAAACATAATGCAATGCATTCATTTTAGGAGACTTCAACACACCACTCTCTCCAAAGGACAGATCAACCAGAAAGAAAGAAATAAAGAGACAGAGGCACTAAACAACAAATTAGAACAGATGGACCTAATGGACATATATAGAACACTCCATCCAAAAGCAACAGGATACACATTCTTCTCAAGTGCACATGGAACATTTTCAAGAAGAGACCATATACTAGGCCACAAAAAGAGCCCCAGTAAATTTTAAAAGATTGAAATTGTACCAACCAGCTTCTCAGATCACAAAGGTATGAAACTAGAAATAAATTACACAAAGAAAATGAAAAAGCCCACAAACACATGGAGACTTAATAACATGCTCCTAAATAATCAATGGATCAATGACCAAATAAAAAACAGAGATCAAGCAATATATGGAGAAAATGACAACAATAATTCAACACTGCAAAATCTGTGGGAGGCAGTGAAGGCTGTACTAAGAGGGAAATACACTGCAATACAGGCCTACCTCAGGAAAGAAGAACAATCCCAAATGAACAGTCTAAACTCACAATAATGAAACTAGAAAAGGAAGAACAAATGAGGCCCAAAGTCAGTAGAAGGAGGGACATAATAAATATTAAAGCAGAAATAAACAAAATTGAGAAGAACAGAACAATAGAAAGAATCAATAAAAGCAGGAGCTGGTTCTTTGAGAAAATAAACAAAATAGATAAACCCTTGGCCAGATTTATCAAGAAAAAAGAGTCTACACACATAAACAGAATAAGAAATGAGAAAGGAAAAATCACTATGGACACCACAGAAATACAAAGAATTATGAGAGAATACTATGAAAAATTATGTGGTAACAAACTGGATAACCTAGAAGAAATGGACAACTTTCTAGAAAAACACAACCATCCAACGCTGACCCAGGAAGAAACAGAAAATCTAAATAGATCAATTACCAGCAAAGAAAATGAATTGGTCATCAAAAAATTACCTAAGAACAAAACATCTGGACCAGATGGTTTCACTGCTGAATTTTATCAAATATTTAGTGAAGACCTAATACCCATCCTCCTTAAAGTTTTCCAAAAAGTAGAAGAAGGAATACTCCCAAACTCATTCTACGAGACCAACATCACTCCACTACCAAAACCAGGCAAAGACACCTCAAAAAAAGAAAATTACAGACCAATATCCCTGATGAACATAGATGCAAAAATACTCAACAAAATATTTGCAAACCGAATTCAAAAATATATCAAAAAGATCATCCATCATGATCAAGTGAAATGCAAACAAAGGAAAGCAGCAGTCTTTTCTTAATTTATGTATTTCAAGAACATTTACTTTTTAAGGTCTTCAAATTAATTTTCACAGAACTTGATCAGGGTATTCATTTATTCTACAGTGTTTCTAACAAAAGCAAAAGTATAAAAGATATTAGAGTAAATTCCCATGGATGCTTCCCCCATCACCAGATACTTTCATCATTTTTGCCAGTCTTTTCATTTAACATTTTTAAGAAATCTACATAGAAGGAAGAAGTAATGGAAATGAAAACAGCCATCAATGACTTAGAAATAAGGAAAAAAAGTGGTACTACTACTAACTAAAATCAAGACCTGGTTCTTTGAAAAACAAACAAAATAGATAACCATCTGATTTTCTAAAAGGGAAAAAGCACAGATTGACAAAAGACATGAAAATGTAGTTCAAGGAAAAGGAAATAAAAATGACTTTTCAATGTTTGAGAAGATATTAAGTATTATTAATAAGAGAAATAGAAACAAAAACTATAACTAGATACCTTGGTTTACCTGTTATATTGACACAGATCAAAACACTTGGTAACACTGGTTTGGCAAAAGCAGTGAGGAAATTGACATTCTTGTGTGTTGTATGAAAAGTGTAAATTTTTCTTAATGAAAGATGTCTTGTCAGTATTTTGCCAAATTAAGACATTCCCATACCCTTGAGCCAACAATTCCACTTCCAGGAAATTATACTACAAACATACTTACAAATGCATACAAAGATGTAATTCACAAGGATTTATTTAAAACATTCCCCCCCAGAGAGGCCCTATTTGCATATTGGAAATAATTCAAGTGTTCAACAATAGAGGATTATGTTTTAAAATATTATAGTACATAAAAATAATGAAAAATCATGGCACCACTGAAAAGGCCAAGGCAGCTCTATATGTAACAACACAAAAGACGTTACCTACGATTATGAGTTTAACAATTACAAAACAGTCACCTACATATAACAATGAGTTTAACAGCGAGGTTCAAAAGTGTTTGTATATAGCATGATCAAATTTGTGAATACAATGAGAAAGGAAGGAATCCCATGTTATTTCATGGAACTCATAAGGTCAGACATGTCTGTTCTTCTGAGCAGCTGAGTGGATTTTGCTATGCACGAGCATCATGTTGTCCCACAGCATGAAATTCTGTGCCCTTTGGTAAACCCTTCTCTCTGCCTTCCTCATTGAAGGGATCTAGCACCTAATGCCAATAATTATCTTCCTTCTTCACCATGACAAGATATGTTCCTCACCCCATCACCACTAACTACCTGGTTAGTTGCAGGCATTTCTTAAGTGTATGATAATAGAAGAGGTTTTCTGTAATGTCACTCAGGACTAGGAAGGAGACACTATTATGATTATATGGTTCAGGAGAAATCCTAGTGGTACATAAATTTTCAGAGTGCCAGAAACCTGAAGGCTTTTATTATTGGGTATTCAAGGCCAAGCCAGAATCCATATAGGTCTTTCTCATCTCTCTACCCCCTCCCTGATCCTAACAGCAGAACAGAGAAAATAGAAAAACAAAAATACTGAAGATAGTGACCAGACAGAAAGAAATTTCAAAGTGAATTGGTGGGGTAGAGCTGAGGGGGGGTGGTGGAAGGCTTCTGAGGATATGATCCAAAATAAATCTTTTCAAACAAATTTTAAGGTAATGTGTTAACATGACAATTGCTGAGCTTAAATGAAAAGTTATGAAAGCAAGAGACTTTCATTTCACACATGATTAAAAAATGAGTAGTCAGACCATAAAGCATTATTTTTATGGGCTTACTCTCCTACAGTCAGAAGCACCAGCCCTCCACCTCCATCCCCAGATCCCAATTCCAGGCTCCAAACCTTAGTAAGTAGAGGCCTAGACTCTGGAAGTCACCTCCAGAAGATGGATATGGCACTATGTCAATATGCCAGCTCTCCTGATGTCATACTTGGCTGATCTTATTAAAAGAAGGTTGAAGATACTGGAGAGCTGTAAGGAGAGAGAGATGATTCAGGGAGAAAATCCAGAGGGTCTACCATCAGCCAGAATTAGGAGGAGTTAAAAAATCCACTTACTCATCCCCACCAGTGGAAATGACAGAGAAACTACTGTCCTCTTGTCTTGGGGCACTCTTGGGAGTCATACCATCAGTTTATCTGATTCGTCACAGGACTAATATATTTGCCTGTGTAATTATGACATTTAACACTTTATCATCCTTCCTTTGCCTTGAGACAAAGAATTCAGTAAGCCAAGAGATAGTTTGGAAAGAGAAAATTTACATTTCTAAATTCTAAATTTAGAAAGGAGTAGTCCTTTTCAAGGTTAAATTATCTCAACTGATCTCTCAGCAGGCTGTCTTTCTCTCCCATGGGGTCTAGAACTAACCAAGGTGAACAAGGAAATGGGTCATTCTGGACTTAAAGGGTCAAAGGTGAGTAATGACCTTCCTAATTTAGGGGATTCCATTGGCTTCTGTGGCTTCTATGAGGAAACAAAAATCTTTATAAGGGTCAAGATGAAGTCACCCAAAGACCTTTCTCACATCTGAATCAAGAAAACCAGAGTTTAAGTTCTTCCTTTTAACTGTTAAAATTATAGTAACACTGCCTCAATTTGGAAAATTTTAAGTCAACATTTTTAATGATTTAAATATACAAGATTAATGTTGCCTCTTTTACTACATACCAAGTAGAAGCCCAACAAACTATCACTTAATAAAGAAATTCTCCTGTTTTCGATCACTCTTAAAATTATTTTTGTGCTCATTTGCATATAGATAATATACTAATTACAAATGTTACATAAAGTAGGTCCAAGTGAACCTTTACTTGGCAAACTTTATTATTTATTTATACCAAGAACTACATGTTTAAAAGGTGCACATATATGTACATAGGGAAGATTAAGAATTTTTTACTAATTTAGACTGTTTTTCCTCATTTCTTATTATTCTAAACAAAGATATCCTACATATCACATTTCTTCTGATTTTCTATCTTTCTCATCCACAATTCATTGAAGCTGAATAAAATATTTAAGAGGAAGACTGGAATCTGAGAAGTGGATGTAGTACCATGGTTTCTAAAATACCTGTAAAAATATTAATGTTTCTTGAGCAAATTTCTCAATACCTATGAAAATATGTAGTGAATCAGGGGCAGGATGAGGATAAGAGTAAGAGAGCTAGATGCTCCCCCTGACAACATTCTCTAAAATGACACTTTTTCAATAACTACAACTATAACGAAAATACAAAGGAAGGAGCAGAAGGAAATAGAATTTCCATTCATTAATCCATTCATTAATCCATGCTTGAGCTGAACATTATTCTCAGGTCTGGGGATATATCAATGAATGAAATAGTCCCCGCCCACTTGGACTTTATGGTCTAGTAGAAGAAGACAGACCCTACATAAATAAACAGGAAGAAAATGAAGCCAGTTAAGGGAAAAGAGAGGAAGGGAAGGAATACAACAGGGTGGTCAGGAAAGGCTTCATTGAAGAGCACTCCAGGCTGAGAAAATATCAAGTACAAAAGTTCCAAGAAAGGCCAGAACTTATAAAGCTTGGTAGGCTATTGTAAGGATTCTCCATTTCTTTCCAAGTATGGAAAGCCATTGGAAGGTTTCCAGCAAAATAATAACATGATCAGATTTATATTTTACAAGAATCATTCTAGCTGCTATGCAGTGGCCATTCTGTAAAGTGACAAGAGTGGAAAAGAGAGGCTAGTTGAGGCTATTGGCATAAGTGCATCCATAGCAACTTGGACTAGAGTGGAAGCAGTGGAAATGGTAATAAATGATGACACCTGGTTTTAAAGTAAAAACAACAGATTTGCCAATAGAATGGATGTGGAATACAAAAATGGGAAAAGGAGTCAGGAACAACCCCTTGGTTTATGGCCTGAGCTATTGGATAAACAGAAAGCCCATTCACTGAAATAAAGAATACTGGAGACACAAAGGTTTGGGGCATGGAACTCAAGATTTTAGTTTTATACTTTTTAAGGAGGTGCTGCTATTCATTTTCCGAGAGGAGTTGCCAAAGAGGCAGATTGGACATGAGAGTTGGAAGGCCAAAGAGATCTGGGCTAGAGATATAAATCTGAGACTTATTACCTTATAAATGGTACTTATAGGTGTGGAGTACATGTGACCACATCTAACAGTATATGGAAAAAAGGAAAGAAATGGACACTGAACCCTTTGGATATGCTGACATGTCGGACTCCAGAAGATGAAGAGTATCTCACAAAAGAGACTGAAAAGGAGTGCATAATCAAGGGAAAAGAAAATGGTGTTCCTGGAAGCCAAATGAAGAAAGTGTTTCAAGGAGGGAGGGATCAACTGTGTCAAATACTCTGAGGGGTAGAATAAGGTGAAGATTGAGAATTAACTACTAAATTTGGCAATGCTTAGTTTACTGGCCACTGTACCCAGAAGAATTACAGTACAGCAAGAGGGAGAAAACCTGGTTGGAATGGATCAGAATGGGTAGTCAGAACTAATTCCTTTATGTGTTTGTTCATACCACCAACTAAAAATATGGCTGCTACATACATATATGTATATTGTACGTGCCTACACACACATTCTTGGTCCTGTTTATAAGCTCATTCCCTATGATAGTAAAGCTAACTCAACTTCTAGAGTTAACTTCTTTGTACTACTATTTCACTTCAATGTACAACTTCACACAGCTAATTTTTATTTGACAATTTGGAATAACTTCTTAATAAAGGGTGTCAGAAGATAAAGATCCTTGAGGCCACTAGAAAATAATAGTTTATATGGAGGATAACATTCCCACTAAAGTAACTGCTCCATTCAGTGTGGCATTAAGATGACCTCCAAGGCCTTACTGTCATTAGTCTGTTGACTTTGCTAATCAGGGTAAACAGATTTTCTTTGACAAGCAGGAAGCGGCAGAAACTTCCTTTTCTAGCCACCAAAAGAGAGGCAAGCTGTGAATGCTAGGGTAAGCCTGGACCTGCCTAACCATGGAAATAATCTATTCATTGGTCTGTGTCTAACAATAGCCATCAAATTAAAGCGGACACTTAAGAGGTCTACTCCTGTTCTTACCGAATGGATTGCTTAATGCACTGTCCTTCATTGAGGATTCTGAGCTCACAAAGGGATACACACATCTCTTTTCAGCCTTGAGGACAAAAGAATAAAACATACAATTCATCACTTCACCAAGAGGGATAAGTACTGCTTCAAGTAATGTGCTAATCTCTAATGAAGATAGCAGCCATTAGTTAAATAAGCAAACCATTAGGTTAGGAGCAGAAATGCCCGTGCATTCACTAATGTACTGATGGCTGTTAGATATCAGCCATAGCCTACAAATCCTGAAAAGAGATTGGTAAAATGTAGTCTAGTTCTAAGACTGAAAGTTCTACTACTGTTAAATGAAATTGATTAGATCTACAGTAATAGGAATGAACTGGGTCCAGCAGCACGGCTAGATCCCAAAAACATAATATTGAAAGGATTCTCAAAAAGAATGATACAATTTGATAGAATTTGTGTACATTTTAGAGAGCACTTATGAAATAACAGCCTATATTGGTGATAGATATGGAGAAAGAGAGATTTTATAAAGCTATATAATGACACACACCAGACTATTTAAGGTGGTTGCCTTTGGAGCACTAGCAAGGGAAAAGGGGCAGGAAATGATGGTTAAGCAGGATATTAACAGTTAATTCTGGATGATGGCAATATGGGTGTTTGTTATGTTCTCTTTCATACTTCACTATATTTTTTCTTTCAAAAAACATTTTTAAATACGTGATAACATATCAAGGATGTACATCGTGAAGCTCTCAGGGTAGGAAGGGATTGTGGAGACCTGAGCCTTTACGGAGAGAGGATCCACAGGGCCCACCACATCATCAGTTACATGGATTTGCCTACTAGGTCCCTCTGTGCCTTGCAGTCTTGCTATCCTTTCACAAGTCACTTATCCTGCAATGATGTGATCAACGAGTTTACGACTGAGCAACAGTTTAACTGTAAAGAACTATTGGTGGTCCAAGGAGCTTATGGCTTTCAGCCAAGGCTGTCTTTCAGGAGCAGCTTCTCAGCCAACCATTCAATAGCTCATCAGGACCTGTCGCGCCACACGTTGCGCACCAGGGCATGAACCACTCTAACTCCTTATTGGATGAGGATCGCAGGGAGGTCAAGGAAACTTAGCAAGGTGAAGACTTAGCAGAACCCAGAAGCAGTCCCTGAATAAAAGCTGAGTAACAAAGTAGCGGCAAGGCCCATTGATAAAAGGGAAGATCAGTAAAATATCAATTATGTTAAACCCAAATTATCGTCTTGGCGAGTGCAATTTGGCATCCAGATGGACCGCACTGAACAATTCACTTCTGTTTAATTATTTAAATATCATTTTGTGAATCACTTTACTTGGCAAGTAGAGCTGTTTAAAACCTAATGTTTCATAGGAACCACATTACAGTTTTGCTATGTAGGGGAAGACTTTCTCTAGACTTTGTGTCATTTATGGAAGATAACTCTAAGGTTTCAACGGACTGCATGTTCCAGCAAGAAGGAAGGGAATCGACATTCACGGAGTTCCTTATATGTATCATGCCCTGGGCTACATGCTTTACCCACATCCTCTCAGTTCATCCTCACAACAGTATAAGATCAGTGTCATCAAGAGAGGATATTCCAGAGATTCATTTTTGAATCTAGAGACTCCAGAGATGAGAAAACTAGACATCAACTGCTGAAGGAACTTGTCCAAAGTCAGGTGGTTGGGAAATGTCAGATCAAGATTTCAAACCTAGTTTGCTCGACTTCAAAGCCCTTCTTCCAGAGACAGCTCATTTAAAATTAAAAAAAAAAAAGTAGTGCTGATTATAGTGGGAAACATCACGGATAGCCATCATAGTGAAAGGGAAATGGAAATTCTGTGATATATCTGAGGAGCTTTTATAAGAGAACCTGTAGAAATACAAATTCCTTGGCCCATGAGCCCTATCCACCCCAACTCAGTACTCTGTGGACTGTGGAAATCTTTGTAATTGGGATTTAGTAATCCATGATCAAATTTCAGTGAGCACATGAATTCCCTGGGAATCTTGTTAAAAGGCAGATTCAGAGTCAACAAGTCTAGGATGGAGGTGAGATTCTACAGATCTAACTAGCTCTCCATGATAATGATCTTGTTGGTCTGTAGACCACAGTTTGAGTAACAAGGAGTTGTACAATATTTAGCTCTCTTTAGGTGAAGATAGCCTCCAAGGACAATCTTCTGCTGATGGAAATCATTAAATTCTGTTTTGAATGACAGAATCTTACAAAATTATTTAATTTAAAAAAATCCTTAGATTTATTTCTTGCACAGCACACCCAAAGTGATGATTTACCTACAAAAAGGACTTCTCTAAACTTCCCCAAATTAAAGATCTCTCATTTCACTAAATATCTGTCCAAACTCTATGTCTTTTTTTCTTCAATATATTGCACGCATTTGATTTCTTAAATATTCAGCATAAGGAATAAGCCAGTTTCAAGATGGCCTTTTTACCATTGATATACTCTGTTTCACTTAACAGAGGAAGTGGTTAAAAATAGCAAGAAGCTGTGGTACCTATATACAATAAAATACAACTCAGTCATGAAAAAGAATGAAACTGTGCCTTTTGTGACAACATGGATGGACCTAGAGGGTATTACGCTCAGTGAAATAATCTAGACAGAGAAAGACAAATGCCATATGATTCCACTTATATGTGGAATCTAAAAAATAAACAAAATGAACAAACAAAACAGAAATAGACTCATAAACATAAAGAACAGACTATTGATTACCACAGGGGAAGGGGTAAGGAAGTGGGTGAAATAGGTTAAGGGGATAAAAAGGTAGAAACTTTCAATTATAAAATAAATTAATCATGGGGATAAAAGTACAGTATAGGAAATATAGTCAATAATATTGCAGTATATTTGTATGATGACAGTAACTACACTTATTGTGGTGAGCATTTAATAATGTATATAATTATTGAATCACTATGTTGTACACCTTAAACCAATATAATATTGTATATTAAGTATACCTCAATAAAAAAGCCAAAAAAGCAAGTATTGAACAACTTGAAGCATTTTAAATGAAATCTGTATCTATGATCTCAATAAAATGATCCAAGACACCTAAGAATCCTTAGAGACTTTTCTTGCAATATCACCTTAAAGATCACAGTAAAATTTAAGTATTTCAAACCACTATTCCAAATAACATAACAAAAGACAATGCTCCAGCCACTTACTTTTTCATTTTTACCTAAGTGATTTGAGGCAAATCTTTAGAAACATGTTCTTCTGCAATTAAAAAAAGAATGGTTGCCATTCTTATTCATTCTGAGAACATAATCCTCCTTTAATGTTCATAGAGAAGGTAAACACATTGCTTAATTATAATCAGGTAGAAGTGTTAACCTTGATTATAATTAAACCAAATCATAACTTTTGTCCAACGTGTCTCTGCTGCAAGATGGATAACGATAAACATTTCTGCTCCCTTGGGGTCACTCATTTGATTAATTGGAGTGTATTCTGTAGCTAAGGTAACCCTGACAGAGCCATCAGAATGCCTGTCTCATCAAAACATAATCTTTTACTTCATAGAATTCAAGAATCAACTCTCAAAATTTCCCAAAAATAGTGAATACTCTTTTCACCTATAAAATAATCCTTTCCCTCTTTTTCTGTTAACTACTCAACTCTCCTTAGATGTCTATGTTGGTGCACAAACACACCTTTCCTGCCCCATGAAGCCAATGGGCTTTGGAGGAAGCCATCTCCACACCTAGTCAGACGGCCCTAAGCCAAGCAGAGAATCCCTTCCCCTGAGTGGAGTAATGGTTCAGGAATGGACTCCTGATTCAAGTTGGAGTCAATAAAATATGAAAAAAGGTTTATTGTCACAATCCAGGCAATAAGCTTCCCAACTTGTCAGAGGGAAGATTCAGAAGGAACCCTCTCCCTGATCATGGCAAGTACAATGAAGCCATCTCTTAACCACAAGGGGGAGCCAACCCTTACGATGAAGCTGATAACATGGCAGGAAGCAAAAATAGAAACTTACCTGCAGGTTGTCCCATGAGAACTACAGTTCATATGCTCTTTTGGTCTTCTACGCAACCAATATTCCTCTAATGATCTTTGAAGACATCTTGAAAACCTCTTGAAATACCTTGCTTTAGTTCAAAAGTACATTCTGTCACATTTCCCCTGGCACTGTAGTTCAATATATGTGTCAAAGAAGGAAATGAGGTTACTGCAATGATGACCCAACCACGTCCTTTTCTTGGAACTCCAGGTAATAAAATAAAGCTCATAATTCAACATTTTGCAGAATCTCTTCCTCTTTTTGAAAACTGGAATGGCAAGATGGCACTGGCCCATATCTGATCTTCCAGCACACTTCATGTTTGCCAGGATTACTCAATAATCTCATTTACAAGGTTTTTCTTTAATACATTGAAATATTATTTAAATGAAAACATGCATGCACAGCAACGGGATGCTTTACCCTCTCTTTACGACCTTTTTGCCCATTTTGGCTCTCTCGTCCCTTTTGACCGCAGTTCCAATTAAGGGAGGATTGTTATCGTTTTCTCTCTTGTGTTAAATCTGATAGAAGTTTCTGTGTCCCAGAGAAGCCCAGAGGTAGCTAGCCCATGATAGATGTGGCAGCTTCACAGTCACCAAGGAATCAACAATTTTTTTCTTCCAACTCAGTAATCTTTAGCCTGTACCTGATGGTCCAAACGAGCTACAAGTGTCAATCTTCTTGTCCGTATTCCAAGCAGCACAAAGCAGAAAGGAGACTAGAAGAATGTACCCCTTCCATTAAAGGACTGCACTGATTAACAGAGGCTAGATTATGCTATGGCAACAAAATCCAAAATATCAGGGATTAATAGTACTTTTTTTTTCACTTTCTCCATTCCTCAGATTCATCTTTCACCTCTTAGGCTCAGTCCCCAGGTAGGTTGTACCTCCTCTAATCTGACTCAATCTCACACCCTCTATGACTCCATAACCCCTTGCACTGTGCCTTCTAAAATCCCTAGGCTGGTGATTTACTCTCCTCAAGTCATTTTCCTCCTCCCACTGGAGCTTTCAGGCACCAATTGAAGAGCAGCCCTTTCAAGCAGTTCCTGCTTTGGTTCTAATACCTTGAATATGGGCTAGGTTCCTCCCCCTGCTCCTTATCTCTATTTCCAAGCTCTTTCCCCCAATCCCTGAAATTCCTCAAGTACATGGAAACATGCGTTATCAGATTACCACCCAACCTGCCCTGGTTGCAATAGTCTGTCTTCCACTGGCTCTCATATTAATGCCCTAGACATTGTCATTCCCAAGATATGTGCTGAGTCCAAAATTTCCATTTCAAGCATCTTACTTAGGTCACCACCTCCTACTCTTCCTGCTCATCCCTCCGACAATCCTGGTCCAATAATTCTTCCAACACATTGGGACCTCCCATTTACTTCCTCTACCACATTTCACTGTCACACACTCCCTTTTGTATCCTCACCTTGGTTAGGGTCCACAGTCCATTATTATAATGTTTCCTTTGCAGATGCCTGCTCTGTCCTTGTGTCTCTCTCCTTTGGTCTTACATACCCAGCAAGATCCCAAGCTGACCAGGTGCCTGTGTCCAAGAACCTGAACAAGAAAGAGGAAGCTCACAATCACACTGACAGCACACCAGTGACCATTGGTGTAAACCTGAAATAGGGCCTCAGAGCTGCCAGACAAGACTTATTCACAGCTGGCTTTATACAGTTGGCTCTCCCACTCTTCAGATGGCCCGTTTTACAATTTCTCCCTTCTCTGCAAACTTCCAACGACTCATCCCTAATCATTTTCAGCTTGCTTTTTGTTGTTGTTAATAGAAATAAACCAGCTAACTGCTATGACAACCCACCCAAAATTTCATTGAAAACACATGAAAGCTCTGCAGGCTGGAAGAAAATTAGAGAGAAGGGGAGAAAGTATAGAAAATAAGACAGCATCAGTAACAGACTATCTTTTTTATATTTGTCTCAAAGGTCAGCTCTGGTCTGCTACGTAGGACCCCACCCCAGCCAGAGACCCTGGGCACATGAAGATTAACACTCACCCACAGTCGAGGATCCACCAACCTGCCGGCTGCACAAACCTTCCTGCCTAAACATGGAGAATTACCAACTAAATTAAAGGCAGGAAACTGCAGAGACATTATTTTCCTTATAAAATGGTACTGTCAGCTTCTAGGCTTTATTTCTTTAATGTATTCAAATGAATGGGAAGTGGGAGTGGTTTAGCTCTCCTGTAAATCTATGTGGACTCCTTTGGGAAAAGATGTAAATAAGTAGAGCTGCATGTTCATAGTAAAGACACAGACATGCTATTATCATCATTAGTAATAATTTAATTTTATGAGCTAATTGTTACTACATTTTTATGCATTCACACGAAGGCAAATTTTGTCTTCCTGCTATCTCTGCCAATAAAACAAAAGAATAATGCTATCCTAGATGATAAGAATAATGACTACACCTGTCAAATAGATTTATATCTTAAGTCTCACACATACAACCTCTGCAGCATGTTTTTGCCAGGAATATTCATTTGCTCTTTTTTTCTTTTTTTCTCTTCTCTTGTTCAGGGAAGAAGACAGAAAGCAGATTTCCACCTCTACTCTTCTGCCTCCCTCTCCAACAATGCTCCAGGCAACAGCCCTTCAAAATTAGGTACCCATCAGTGCCAATTCCTTTGGTAACCATTGCAATAACATTAACATGATGAACTAATGAGATATTAATGCAGTTGTAATAGACATTTCCATAGGAGTTCCATTGTAATTGAGTAGGTTAATAATCTGCCCTAATCTGCGCCTGGCAACTGTAATGTATGATGAATAGGGAAAGGCAAGGTTTTGATGACTTTAGCTTGTAAGGTGTTTACTCATTCCAAACAGAAAGGAAATACTGTTTTTAAGAGCAGGTGCACAGTGAACATGGGAGAAAACGGAGCCAAAGTATCTTAACCCTTATTCCTGAAGGCATCTCAAGGCATTTTATACATTTAACTTTTTAAATGGCAACGGACATAGGGAATGGATATTTAAGATGTTTATTTATATTCAGTGTTCATCTGGTTGTTCATCCATTCACTTGACTTTTAGTATATCAATACTTAGCAATTATAATTATGGATGGCAGAGCCTTGGGAATTCAGCAAAGGTACACTCAGCATTGCTTTTAAAGGAAAGAAACATCGAACACGCAGCCACCCCCCGCATATACCCACAGACACACAGATACGCACACCTACACACACACAATTCACACATTCATACACATGTACACTCATCCACAGAAGAGTGCCTTTTGTTTGAGAGAAATAAAGAAATAAGGTCGAGAACCTAGAAAGGAATAAAAAGGAATGCCTTGATAGAAAAGAAAGGCAAAGGCAAGACTGAAAAGCCAAGATATTCAGTGTTTTTTCAACTGGATTCAAGAGGATACCCACAAATAACCCCAGCTTGAACTCTGCTGAAAGAGAGAGGAACGAAAAGAGCAAGGCCTTTGTATGATTATTTATTCCAGCAAACAACAGCACATGGCAACTCAGAGCCTTTCTATTCCCTGAGCTAATATTTGGAAGACATTGTATCTCCAGGGCAAATTCTAAGTGTTCCTCCTCTCTCTAAAGTAAAGAGGAAAGGGGGAAAAAATATCAGAGGTTTCCATCATCCAGAGATAAAAAGAAAATAGTGATGAAATTCAGCATTGAACATTGTACAAGGAAGATAAAAAATTAAGAGGGAAGTGTGATGATAAGCTCTGCTTAGCAAATACAAATTTACAAGGCTATGGAGACACACGTGATTTTTTTTTCCTAAGGTAGACTGTCGTTAAATTATCTAGCAGCATTTCAAAATCTCCTTAAGAGTGAATGTTGCTGTCAGTTCAAATGTGACCCCTTCTACATGAGATCTATTGTCCTGGACTGCTCACCGTCTGCTCGGGTTCTGCCCAGCCTGAATACAAGGAAGAAATAGGCCACAGACTTGTTTGCTTCCTCCTATCTTCCCCAATCCTATTTCAGGATGAAAATTATAATGCCCCATTTCTCCATTTCCCCTGGAAGGACTGATTTCCTCAGTGTGACTCGGCACCTCTGGTGTCTGCCTGGAGCACGGCTTCCCGGGGTCATCATAGCCGACCCGCAGCTACTAGAGGGCATTAGTTGGGTTCTGCCTCTAGTTTCACCCAGCATTTCGCAGTACAAGTTTTCAACCCTAAGGCTTTTGGGGAATCAAAGAAGCAGAAGGGGAAGGAAAAGTACCATCACCACAGAATTCTGAAAGGCCGTTTTCAAATCCTGGTTTCTCCCCTTCATACCTTCATCTCTCTGTATTTCAGCTCCCTCACATGTAAATATATCTGTATCAGTCTCCTCAGGCTGCCGTAGCATAAGACCACAGAGTGGGCAGCTTTCACAGCAACAGTGTACTTCCTCATAGTTGCAGGTGCTGGAGGTCCAGGATCAAAGTGCATGCAGGGCTGGTTTCTGCTGAAACCTTTTTTCCTGGCTTATGGATGGTCCCCTCCTCACTACATCCTCATGGGGCCTTGTGTCTGGGTGCGCATGGAGAGGGAGAGTTCTTTGGTGTCTCTTCCTCTTCAGAGAAGGACACCAGTCCTATCAGATTAGGCCCCATCCTTATGACCTCATTTAACCTTCATTACTTCTTCAAAGGCCTGTCTCCAAATACAGTCACACTGAATGTTAGAGTATCAACATATAGATTTGGGGAAACATAATTCAGTGTCCCATAACACCTACTTTGAAAGATTTCAAGGAATCCCAGAATCTTTACTCTCCATGGTTGAAAACTCCTGCCCTGAAATGTACACAGAGAGTGAGAGGATCTAGAGAAGGCCAAATCAGGGCAGTGTTGTCCCAAGAACATCTCTGAGAAGAAGAAAACTTAGCTCATATATTTCCTCTGGCCCTTATTGGCAAAGATTCTGTATTTATCAGATGTAACTAAATAATGGATAATTTTATTCTTCTCTTGTATTAGGAAACATTGGGATAACCATAATCCATATGGCCAGAATATTCAGAATTCTAATTTCTGTCCCTGCCATTGACTGATATGGTTATTTTGAATATTACAATTTCCCTCTATTTTGATAGGAAATCAAATATTGCATAATACACTCCAGTGCAAGCAAAATTATATTATGCTTCTCAGCAATTATAAATAACCAGATCAACTCTAATCAAATTGGGGAACTTTCAGAGTCTACTGAGTCCATTAGCTGTGGTGTAAGGTAAGCAGAATAAATAGAATACTCTTAATGAAAGACCATTGCTAGCTCTGCCCATACCTTTTCTGAATGGACACAGTGATATGCAACACCTTGGGACCCTCAGGCAAGAGGACGCGGGACAGACACATAACCCAAAGTTTGCCAGCCCTACCTTAGTCAATGAAAGGCTACAGTTCCCTTGTCTTCCCTGCAACAGGATCCATAAGGCCCATCGATTACCTCTATTTCTCCATAGAGCCCCTAAGCCCCATAAGATCCCTTTTTCCTTTCTTGGGCTGGCTTGGATGAATTTCCCTTTCTGTGACCAACGGAACCATCACTACCAATTTGGGGTCTAGGACTAAGGCTTGTCTGTGCATTTCAAGGTCATCCAATCCAGGAAAACACTCCAAAGCCTGAACATCTCTTGATCCAGCGGCTCCTAAAGGACTTTTTGTTGGTATTTTATTAGATGTTATGTATCTTATTCTGTTACTATTACTCCACATTCAAAGGGTGTGGAGACATCAGTCAGAATTGAATCACCATAACAGGATATCTCCATTTGCAAAGAGTTTGTCTTGGCCTCTGGAGATGAATTCACCTATAAATATTAAAACATACCTTGAGCTAAAGAAAAACCCAGGTTAATGTTTCCCAGTGGAAAAAAAGAATTAAGAGATGAGTTTTCAAATCGGGGTTCTAACCCTTTATTGTGAAGCTGAAGGTAGAAGAGGAAAAAGCCCAGAGCTAGGAAGCAGGTCTATCTAGACACTGGTTTCGAAGCTCCCAGTAGTGGGCGCTGTGACCTTAGGCGTTTGTCCATCTTTTTAATGAAGATACCAACACTTTCCCAAGCTGACCGTGGATCTGGGAAGTAAGGCCATAGATACACAGAGGTGACTGAATAGTTAGAATGCAACATAATCAGATTTTTCTAAGTAATACATTATTTACTAGTATAAGTAAAATGCCTTGATTATTTCAAAGTAGTGAATATCTTCCATTTTGAAATACAAGAATATGACATTCAAAATATATGGGAATGTTTTTTTATCTAAGAAGGCTCCACGCTGAGTGCAAAATTTAGTCATGAGAACCAACAACTGAACTCCTCTTGTAGCTCCCAACCCTGGGTCTGACTGGGACATGAGTTGGGCATGACTTGGATTGATGGCTGACATTGATTTTCCTTCCACACCCTCACTTCCATTCTTCCTATGTCAATCTTAAGCATCACAAGGGTGACAAGTAGATGTGTTTTACGTTGCATTATATGCTCAGTGCCCAAAAAAACTAGTTCAATAAATACTGTTGAACAGTTTTCAAATAAATGAATAAAACTTCACCAAAAACTATTCTTTCTTGTGCAAAAACTATACTACTACAACATGCATTTCTCTTTCCCTCATCTTTATTTAAGAATCCTCCTAACACCTTACACACACACATATATATATACACACACAGATATGCCTTTACTCCTCTAACTTGCATCTCTGCCTTTTTAAATTTTCTCCATTGCCTTTAATGCAGTAGATGTTTGATAAATATTGGCTGATTGGTTGAGTAATAACTTGAAAATTTAGTGAAACAACTGATCATTCAATATTTTTAAAAAAAGGTCAATCAGCATGTCATGAATTGGCTGATCAATGTCTCAATCTTCTAACACCCAAATAAACTCTTCTTATTTTTAAGGGGCAGTGATTTGAACCAAAACATCCACATAGGACATTTAGGAGAGATAGGAGGTTTTTAACTCTTAATCTTCTCATTCACAAGGTATACTATTTTATTACTTACTCTGTATCTTTGAGCCTACTTTGTTTCAATGGGAAAAGGATAGCAGACAAGTATGTAAAAGACACGTTTGGGAAAAGAGGAAGGAATTAACTGAGGTTTTCTAGTTTGAAAAGGTCAGAAACCATTCCAAAATAAAACAAGTCAGCATTCTCAATGCTGGAAAATGACAGTGACTAAAAAAGTCTTTCCACCTGTATGAGCACTGTCCTCTGTCCTCATCCCTAGGGCTGGGTAGCTCAGAGATATCGTTTATGATGGATTCACAAACAAGATGGTCAATGGTTCAACACAAACCAAACATGAGCAGACACATTTCTAAACCCAACCGTCATGCTGCTTACACAATCTGTTGATCCATTGAACAAATATATGTTGAAAGATTAAACTGGAGTTGACTGCCATTCAGGAAGATAAATGTAGAGTAGACTCATTTTCCGCCTGACTTAATGCTTAAGGATTTGTATTAGAAGGATGCTGGGGAGGGGGGATGTCTGCGGGGAGTGGGAGGAAGGGAAATTCCAGTCACCCAGATCTTTAGAATGAGATTATCTTGCCAAGGACCTCACACAGAGGTCCTTTACCAGCCATCTTTCACATCCTGGACCTTCCCCTCCCCTTATTCTTTTATTATGGAAAAAAAAAAATCCAAGGAAATAAAGGAGTGGTTCAGGAGCATTTGGCTTGGCTATTCAGGCCTTGTTGATGGAACGATTAGAGACAGAATGTTTTATACAGTACATTTTGAGATTTAAAAGGGGAAAAAGTGTCAGGCTGTCAGAAAGGCACATTGTTATCCAGCTGCTCATAAAAGGGCTGTGAGCTATTAAGCTATAGAGAGAACTGAAAGCCTGAAGCTAGAAACGCTGTGTTCTTGCTCGCGGGGCCAGGGCCATCCCCAGGCAGAGAGTGGGGCCAGCCTTGATTCAGCTCATACCTGTAGACAACCTTCCTCAATCGAGGTATAAGAACAGGCTTCTGGAGTTCTATCTATCCAGCTTTGCTGGGCTGAAAAAACAGCGCTTCATTGCTGTTGATCCTGTTATAAGGGTTTGAGCTTTGTAAGACAGCTTTGCAAGGAAGAAAGGAAAAGGAAAAGAAGAGAAGGAGAAAGGAGAGAGGAGGAAAGAAAGAAAGAATGAAGGGAGAGAGGGAGGGGAAATGAGAACAAAAGAGAAAGGACAACCTTTTTTACAATGTAAGTGGAATTTCCTTGATTTGTAAACCTAGGAGACCACTACAATACCATAATGCAATCATGCTGCTTCCTTGTTTAGCAAGTTGTGAACAATTTCAGAGACATCCAACAATTCTGGCCTAGTCAGGAATGCATTTGAAAGAAAACCACTGAGCACAGCAAATAGAGATGGATATTGACCTACCCAAGTACGTGTGCCAATGAATGCACTGGAAAACAGTTTGCTTTGATACACTTACTGAGAGCCCATGGGTCATGGCACAGGGTTAGGAACCGCACAAGTTCACAAAGCACCCCGCTCTTGCCCTTACTAAGTGCATATACCAACAAAGACCATGTGTACATGTGCAGAACGGTGTCTAGATGTCCGGGGAGAGTATGTTTCCTTGTGTATTGAAGCATAAGTTGAATCTTCTATATTGGGGGAAGTTTTAGGCAGGTGCTAGATTTAAGCAGTGCTGTGAAGTAAAGCGAGATGAGCCGAGACAGCTTCACATATGCGGTATGCTAAGAACATCTTTATTTGCCAAACAAAGTAATGAGTCTGGAAATCAAAAGGGTGTTCAGTAAAAATGACTGATGCTAGGTCTTGAAATTATTTTTAGCTGCTGATGGGCCCTTTCCATTTTTAATTGCATCTAGTACAAGGTGAAGAATTGCTCACATGTGTGAGCATAATTCCCTAAATAAGACTTCTTTGGATTCTTGTTCTTTTCAACTTTTAATTTTGTTTCTTTCTTCTCATCAGATTTCCTACCCTGAATCATCGAAGCCCTCCCAGCTGAGGAGGTTACTGACCAACAAATTCTAGCCCACTGTTTCAGCTTCTTGTTGTTTTATTTCACTGGAAGATTTTGCTGGGACTTAAAATGATGCCACACAGCAGGTGAGCGTGGACCATTCCTTCAACACAACACCCCGCCTCCTCTTTGGTGCCACTGATATTGGCTTCATCTTTCATAAGCATTTGACTTGCAGGTAAAACTAGCCATCTACTAGCATAAAAGTCTCAGTCAACAAGTTTTAACTTTTGGACCTATGAGTGAGTCTGCAGTCCTCTTTATTCCATTGGTTTATTTTAACCAAATGTCATTGACTTTGAACTGTTTAATCTTAAGCATCTGATCTCTCCTCTTCTTGGATGGCAAGAACTTGGCAAGCCAAAATTTTAACTACAAGAATAGAAAAGAAGAAACACTGAAACTAATAAATTCACTGGAAATGGTTTGCAGTCTAAAAATATATATATGACCATCTGGGTTAAGTTACTGGAGGTAATGAATGGCTTGAACTTTCTGTTTTGTTTGGCTTGGGGTGGGGGGAAGTTTTCCCTCCTCTCACCCTTTTACACTTCTGTGTAGCAGTGCAGTGTCAGATATTATTATTCTATAAGTGGCTTTTGGCCTTCTGCAAGGCTACCCCATTGTACAAGAAAATTTAGGTGAATCTTGCATGTGATGGAAATTGGAGCGCATTCTCATGTATAATTCATACAGCTTTCTAAACTTTTTTCTCTTCTGCCCTAGGGGGCACAGGGAACAGAGTGTATATGGTTCTTCTCACCAAAGCCAATCAACTCAGGTCCAAGTGAGCAACTCTGTATTAAAATACCTCTATTAGTGAGTCTGAGCTGGCTGACAGCAAAGCACAGTTTAAGTGCCCAACATAGGAAGGGACTAGCACAAGCTCTCTTGATTGATCTGTGGCTGTCCCAGGGCAGGGAATAGGATGGATGTGAACCCAACCCTTCTTTGGCAACAGGTAATACTGGCCTGGATGCCCCCTTGATAAAGGAGTACAGAAGGACTAAATGGCCACTGTTGGGGGGGAAGCGGGGAGTCCAGGGAAAGAAGAAATTAATGACTCTGCCAAAAAATTCTGATCTGGGTTGAAAAAGAACTTTGTTTTTGTCCCCTAAACCTAGGAGAAATTCTTCAAGAAGAGCAAAACTAATGATAGCCAAAGATAATGGATAACTCTCAAAAGTATTTTGTTCTTTCTCAATGAAGTTCCCTGTGTATGATGACATTTTCAGAAGGAGCTGAAAGCTATTTTGCCAAAATTAAACGCATATTAGAAAATCTGCTCCAAAACACAATAGTGTGCTGGTTTGAAATATTGCTCCAGAGACAAGCCCCACGGTGCTGAAAGATACCTGAATCAGCAGAAGGTGGGAGGGAGCGTGAAGACAGTATTTATTGTGTCTTGAGATGACTCCATAGGTCACTGCTTTCTGTTTACGTTGCACTGACCCTTCTTCACACTCCAGAGCAGTTTGTTCAGCTGTGATCTACGACCAAGAGCACTTGCAGTGTGTCATCTCCTGGGTGCTGCTCTAGCCAACTGGTATACCCAAGGAAAGAGGCAGTGTATACCAAGAAATCTCATCAGCCTGAAGTTCTTTGAATTGTCTGCTTTCTTCCTTTGCACTTTTGTACTAATAAGAATGTATGTTATCTTGGGATATCAGTGTAGAGCATGCGCCTAATGGATTGGACTTTAATGACTCGATTATCTCCACTTTACGATTGGAATATGAGCCTGTCGAAACAATCCCATCTCTAGGTTGATTATTTCACTCATCTCAGTTAGCATGTTTCCAGACACGGAAGTGCAACATAACACTTTTTGTAATGGTCTGTGCAGCTCTTTTGTGAAGGATTATTTGAGGTCACCAAGCTCTGATCACAAAGAAACCATGGGCAGTTCTTTTATCCTTTGAGGCTGATGCCTGTTCTGACTTACCGGGATCTATTTCTTGAATTTGGAGCTTCCTGATCATTTTCTCCAAAAGCAGAAGATTCCTCCTGTTCTTTCTGGATATGATTACTTAACTACCCTGCCATGGGAAAACTGTTCTGTGTTTTCTTTGAGGCTAAAATCAGTCTCCTACATGTGTAATATAAGCAATAAATAATTTAGTGTTTGTTTCCCAGACAAAACTTCAATTCCAGAGAGCGAGACTAGTTCAGTCACTTACCCTGAACTACAGTATTAGCTAGAGTAGGGTGTCTAAGAGAGGAATGCCCATACGCAGATCACCCTGGATGATGACTTCCTCCAGAAAACCTCCCACAGTTGCCTCTCCCCGTACTCACTTAGTCCTCGTACATCAACACTGCACTCAGTAATGCTGCAGATCACCTCACGCAATGGGCTAATTGAGGCAGGATCTTAGTCATCCAGTAGAGTGACTCGCACAGTGCCTGACACAGCTGGCACTCAATAAATGTGGCAGTAAATAGTGACTCTTTTAATTCTCTCTTAAAACCCACTAGTATCTTGGACTCTGGGGCTCTGGATTCCTTTTAAAAAGGAGAGGAATTCAGATAGAGAAAGAGAGAGAGAGAGGAGATGGACAGAGATGGGGGAAAGGATTAGGAGGGGGAAGGAATGAAAGAGGAGGAAAGAAAAGATAAAATGAAAGGAAGAAAGGAAATGAAGGGAAGCCTTGAGCTCTATATTTAATGTAAAGGATGATGGGATAATAAAAGAAGTAAGGGTGATGAATATAAAATGATCAAGTAAGCACTATTTTTTGAAGATAAAACAAAACAGAGTTTAGAATTCTATTTCCAGCAACATGGCAGACTAATCCTTCCAGGCATAACTAAAGTGCTGAATAAAATATTTAAAATATCATTTGAATGCATGGATTAGATGGCAGGGAAATACAGGGTTGGATTGGAGGCCAGAGATTAAAAGTATGAATCTAGAAAAGTAAGCAAGCAGTAGAAAGAGCTCTTGTCCAGGACCACCTAAAAGTCCTCAAGAGGCCTATTGCTCATTTTTTACTGGACTGCTCCCAGTCAAACTTAGGGCTCTAGCAAGGGGACAGGTCAGGTTGGAAAGCTTTGCCGTAAGGCTGCCCACCCCATCCCACCCCAAATATATTCACTTTGAGAAGGTGGGGGAAGAACATCCTATACAGTTTATGGAGGGAAACGTTGGGCATATATTCCTCACTGGGTTTTGGACTTGAATTTGGGTGAAGTAGGAAAAAAAAATTAAGCCTAGAGAATTTCTAGCCACAAGCCCCATTGACTTGGATGTAAAGTAAGAACGCCTCCATCTGTGTGTCTCCCAGACAAATACATATGGGCAAAAAATTTAAGTGGTTCAGCCATCACATCCACATGCTATGAATGAAAGAAAACAAAAAGGAGAAATAGGGGACCCTGCACTTTATTTCCCACAAATTGCACACACGAAATCTGGCCACAGCTTACTCATAGACATTACCTAGCTGGTATGCTCTTCTTTGTGGGCTACAGAGTTCTATTGACAAGAGAAACTGAAGAGCAAATACTGAGGTGGGGAGTGGAAAAAACACTGCCTTTAATCTCAAATACTGAGATGACCCCCAGGAGAGAATTAAGGTCCTCCTTGTTTCCTGGACTTCTTTCTGGGTAGTAATAGAGAGGATTTTTGAGCCTTATTGTTGAAAAAAAATCTGCCTGGTTTATTTGTCTTCAAATTTTCATTAAAAAAGAAAACTAGATAAAAACATATTTGAAATTGGGAATCAAGTTCTTAAATAATAATAAAAAGGGAAGAATCTCAATAAGAAATCATGTAAACTGCAACTAAAGTTTTTTCTAGGGGAATTGAAGTTCCTAGGATGGACAAAACTGATTAGAATTAAAGAGGCTTTATTGTCTCTTATCTGTTCTCTGTCATTTTGTTCCTCATAGCACAAATTCCCTCAAAAGAGTATAGTGGCAAAGCCCTCTTGCAGAGCTAGTAAAATAGGGAAATAACAGAATGGTTTCCTTTGGATGGAATGAAGCATAAGAAATTGCCACCTTAAATTTTTTTTTTTTTGCAGCCTCATGCTTTTCTATTTTTTTATTTTGGTATCATTAATGTACAATCACTTGAACAACATTATGGTTACTAGACCCCCTATTATCAAGTCCCCCCATACCCCAATACAGTCACTGTCCATCAGTGTAGTAAGATGCTATAGAATCATTACTTGTCTTCTCTATAAATACTGCCTTTCCCGTGTCCCCTGCTGCTGCATTACATGTGCTAATCATAATGCCCCTTTTCCCCCCTTACCCTCCCTTCCCACCCATCCTCCCCCATCCCTTTCCCTTTGGTAACTGTTAGTCCATTCTTGGGTTCTGTGAGTTTGTTGCTGTTTTGTTCATTCAGTTTTTCCTTTGTTCTTATACTCCACAGATGAGTGAAATCATTTGATACTTGTCTTTCTCTGCCTGGCTTATTTCACTGAGCATAATACCCTCTAGCTCCATCCATGTTGTTGCAAATGGTAGGATTTGTTTTCTTCTTATGGCTGAATAATATTCCATTCTGTATATGTACCACATCTTCTTTATCCAGTCATCTACTGATGGACACTTAGGTTGCTTCCATTTCTTGGCTATTGTAAATAGTGCTGCAATAAACATAGGGGTGCATCTGTCTTTTTCAAACTGGGCTGCTGCATTCTTAGGGTAAATTCCTAGGAGTGGGATTCCAGGGTCAAATGGTATTTCTATTTTGAGTTTTTTGAGGAACCTCCATACTGCTTTCCACAATGGTTGAACTAATTTGCATTCCTACCAGCAGTGCAGTAGGGTGCCATCTTAAATTTTAAAAGGTTTAAAAAGAGACACTTTCTATAATAAGATAGGATCCTTTTTAAAAAACAACAACAGTAAATCCACAGCTAATGTTACTAAATGTTCTTTGCAGAAGGGAACTGTAAGTTTCTTTTTATAGGATAAGATTTACAGCAAAAAAAAAAAGAAAAAGAAAAAAACATCACAGCACCAAATCTGAAAATCTACCGTAGAGACATGTGCAATTTCCCAGAAATAAGGGAGATATTTTTTGTGTACTGTTTCCAGCTTATCTTCAAAGCATAAAATAAAATTTACTGTGGGCAAACATCAAAATGACAGTGAGTGGTGGGAAGGATTATACCGACTAAGTTAAAGAGACACTAAATTACAAACTAGTTTGGGGATGCGAAGTGGACTCTCTCACGTACTTGTGTGTACTCAGACACTTATGAACATATACGTGTGAGTCGCAGCACAAGAGATTTCCAAACGATCCAGCTTTATCTTAATTCTCAGGATCTCTTGGTCCCTACATATGGATAGCAATAAATCCACTATAATCTAGTGCCACAAGAGGGGAGGAAAACAAAAAGCTCCACTAAAAAGTGGCTGCTTTCTGGAGAGCAGATACAGTCGAGATATTTTGTCATCTAGCATTCTAAGTGAACCTAATTTCTTTGTTAAGTGTATTCCTTGTGGCAGGCCATGTAGCAGTCCTCTGCACACTGTCATCTTCCTGTCCCCTCTATTTCAGAGACTCCCTAGGTGCATAATAGTAAGGCATCAAAATGTAGAATTTAACCAATAGGTTTAACTCACTGAAAGATGAGGATTATGAAAAATATTAAAGATATTTAGCGAAATCACAACTTGATATGGGTGTTATTTGTAGAATTGTTTTGGGTTCAAGGTAATGTAGATCCACATAAAAAGCTTAACCAAATAGGGTTTATTTTTCTCCTGTAACAAGTCCAGGAATAGGGAATCCTATTCTATTTCTATCTTTTCATTCTGCCATCTTTAGCACATTGCTTTCATCTTCATGGCCTCAGCAGGGCAGCTATACCTCCAGGCATCACATCCACATTGCAGACAGGAAGAAGAAACAAGTGACTATAAGGAAAAGGAGATGTCCATATCAGAAAAACAAAACTTTCCTAGATACCCCCAATGGAACGCAATCAATGAGCTGTTGGCCAGAATTGAAAGAAAAGCTGCCAAGGATGGCTAATGAATGGGTCATATTCACCGCACATAGTGCTGCCTCAAACAAACTGAGGTTCAATACGAAGGGTAAGAAAGAATGATATAAATATTTATTGCCAAAATTCTAAAATTTCAATCCATGGAGAGCAATAATTAAGCTTCCCAGAGGAAAGTATAATATCATACTCATGTTTTGCTCTCCAAATGCTAACACATAAGTATCCAGCCATTCAACAACTATTTCTGGAGTTCTATTGTGTGCCAACAGCTATTTTAAGTGCTTGAGAAACACCCAGATAAAAATTCTTGTCCCCTTAGATCTTACATTCTAGTAGGCAGCGACAGATGATAAACTATCATCACAATAATTAATTCTATAGTTTACTCAAAGGTGATAAACTCTATTGAAGAAAGAAAAAATAGAGCTGAGTAAGGAGAATTTGGTGTGGAGGGTGGAATGGACCACTTATAACAAAAGTAAATAAGAATCACATAATAATTTGTACTTCTTTCATACTTCAGATCCTCCTAATTTCTGCAATGTATAATGTGCTTTGTCTTAGAAAAAATTGTTCATTATTTTTTCAGTTTCCATTCTTGAAGGGGCTGAATCCTTTTTTAACTCCCATTCTTGAAAATGCTGAATCCCACTGCTGTTATTTACCCAAGAAATGTCAATGACTGTCAGGTAGTGTAGAAGGCTAGACATTGCTTCATGCAGGAGGAACTGTTTGCAGTTTACTTACAGGGTTTAATTCCATAAAGAAGAAGGAAAATCCTGAGGGAAAAAAGAGCAATGGACAAAGAAAGAGACAATGGTCTCCTGACCTGGTGCCTTTTGAGCGTCAGAAGCATGGCCGTTCTGGGGAATGTGGCTTTCCCATAGACATAGTTCAACTGGATTAAAGTTCCTCTGCTTCAAATCATAAAAATAAGAACTACACACACACACACACATGAAGTTACATTTCAGAGTAAAGAAAAAAAAGTCCAGAATCAACATCTCCCAAGGGATTAGTATTTGATTGATTTTATTTAAAGTCTGGGTGGGTTTCTGACCACTAAATATTTGCTTAATTATCCCAGCAATGAAGAGCGATGCTCTCATTAGCAGGGGTTAGAAGCCCATCTGTGTTCTCTGTCAGTTTTTTGTACAGGATTATAAACCTGCGAATTGCATGTACAGTTGGGGAGTTGGAAAATTGTAATTGCAGCTCTGATATTCATTATCCCATGAACTTGGGTAAAGCGATTTTTTTCTCTGGGCTTTGGCCTATTTGTGCATAAATTGTAGTTAGTTGTATTCCACTATAATACACAATTTCAATGTTTAATGTGAAGCTCAAATGTCTTGCCTTGTGTACTGCTCGATGGCATAAAGGGATGCTCTCTCAGATCCTGAAGACAAGGTCACACAGAGTCCAATCAGAAAGCCAGAAGAATCTACCACTTTTGAGTTAGTAAACACAGAAACCTAAACGTGCCATGTCACCCGTCCCTGAAGATAACCAAAAGTGAATGCTTCTCCAGAAGGATATAAGATGGAATTCCACGAACGTTTAGGGAAATGACCCAGCCAACCTCATGTGATCGTACTCTCACCCGGGCAAATCCAGGCTTTGTGGGGCCTGGAGCTTTTACATTTTTGTCAGGGAGGGGTGAAAGGAATTTCCTTTAGTGAAAGGAATACTTCATAAATGTTTCCTTAGAAAAAGAAAAAAGTCACAACACATTCTAATTTTCTCTAATGGAAAATATCACAAAAGTCACAACATATGTAAAAATACTGACATTTGTAACTATCTGATACACTTCCATAATATTTTTTCCTACATTTTTTTGTCTGCATCCTCACCCATGTCTTTACACAACAATTTTGAGAAGCATTTTCAGAGGCAGATTTACCAGGAAGCAGGTGAAGCCCCAGCTTCAGGGCCTCTCACGCCCACAGGTCCCTGGCAAGGCCCTATATCAATTTTGTAATTTCTTCAATTCCCATCACAAAAGAAAAAAAAGTGATAGTGTCTTTATAACTGTGCATATTGCATTATCAGGTTATATTCCTGAGAGGAAAGAACTTTCATTTACTAGACTCCAAAGAGAGCCAAATTTTTCTACTAAGAGCTGATGATTGGACAAATTTTCCATTTTAGTCTCAGACTCTGTGTGTTTTAAATTTCGTTTTTCCTCCACTGCTCACAGTGCTGGACTAGGAGACATATTTGTAGCACAAGACAATCCCTTCCTCACACCTTCATGGCATGACAATGGGTCAATTAGCATGTGGGAAATAGGAACATTCTCAGAAGCCATTCCCAGAGCAGGACAACTAGCCTGATTCTCATTCTAAATGAACATTCATGGTGTATTTCTAGAAGTGAGTGTGAACCACATAAACACATCTCACTGGACTCAAACTACATGTATCTCCAACTCAACTTCCCCTTAGCTAGATCCCCACTGCATATGACCATTCCAGTGCCACCCTCTGCAAGAGGAAGCATAGATAGAGGAAGGGAAGTTGGAATGGAAAGCGACCATGATCTTAAACAATATGGTTAAAATGTTTTACTTTTGCAAATTTCATACATGTGCCCTTGCAACTGCATTGAAGTATCATTCATTTAATGTTAAATCATCAGGATTCTGAGTCCCAACGGCCCCACACATACTCCCGTGATGGAGGTAAGGCTGACTCAGAGGAAGTGACGATAATCTGTGCTTCACAAATAGTGTTTTGGCATTTCTTTGAATCTGGGGATGTGAATTCCAGTTTGGAGTTCAGAGGACACAAAATACTTCCTTCAACAGTGGCTCACTCACCTACCTATCAAGTCACCTAAAAAAATACTTAATGAATTCTAATATCACCGAGAGACTACACTAAAAATTGTGGCTGATTGAAAAAAATAAGTAAGCCACAGTTCCTGCACTTAAGGGGCCCAAAGCCCATCAGAGAAGACAAAAAATAATAATGCAAGGGCAGATGGCATTTGAAGAACAAAGCAAGTAGACATCCAAATTGGAGTCCAAGTGATCAAACTGGGGGCTTATTCATGAGAATAATTTCCTAAACTCTGAGCCTCAGTTTCCCCACCTATAAAATGCAGGTACTAATTCATACTCATCTCACCAGACTAATGTAAGGACTACAGGAGACAAAATTAGACAAACCTGCTAAATATGAGGCTTTCTGTAAATATCATTCCCTAGACACAATAGCCTTATTCTTCCATGTCTGCTGCTGCTTTCATGCTCAGGAAATCTCTTTTGAAAATAGAATAGTGAATAACAGGATGAATGAAATAAAAATATAAGAGGAGATAAGAGGGCTTCCCAGTGAACATTAGCTCTCACCTAAGCCTTGGAGGATGTTTTAACATGCTAAAGAGTCACCAAGCATATGTTGCACTTGTCTCTCAATGACAAACAGCAAAAACTCAACTCAAACTGGCTTCAGAAAAAAAAAGAGGGAACAGTTTGCTCATGAAACTGAGAAGTCCAGTGGCAAATCTGGCTCCAAGCTGGCAAAACCCTGTATCCAAACACTGTTCCCGGAACCAGTCTCTCTCCACTGCTCGGCTTTCCTCTTCTTCATGTTGGCTTTATTCCCAGGCAAGCTCTCCCCAAGCGCCTTTCAGCTCCATGTTTCTGTGAGCCCAAATCTATCATCTCTGTGGACAACCTCAGATTTGGAATATGCTGATGAGTCCACCCATGAAGATGGTTGGAGGGGTGGCATACATCTGGGGAGGAGTAATGCCCACCATGAGTTGCTGGGACTGAGAATGGGGAATAGGTGGATCCCTAAACAAGTCCAGCAGATAAGGAAAAGGTGGGCAAACTGCTGTGGAATTATCCTACATAGCACATTTCAGGTAGAGAAGAGAATGAGAGCAAGAGCACCCATGTTTACTGAGCGCAAACTGCCCTGGTGTCTGGGAGGAGACACCGGTCAGGAGGATATGATTCCGGCCTCAGGTAGGGGAATCAATCCCTGTCTGAAAATAAACAGCCATGATCCAAGTTAGGAAGTGAGTAAAGCCCCAGAAAGTTCGATAAATGCCATTCATTTTTGGAGAAAGCAGAGATCTCTTTCAGCTGGAAGGTCTGGGAACTTTTCATAAAGACAAGTCACCTGAATTGGATTTTGAAGGAGCTTGTGGGAAAAATGGTGCTGATAAATCATCTGAAAATTGAAATGTCTCAAAGCCATTCCTCGCATTAGCTTTTGGAGCTGTGGACTTATTGACAGCCCTGATATATCAGGATTTCCAGTCACTTCTCAAATCATCCTCACAGTCAAAGATGAGAGTAGAAACCAAGGCAGACAAGAAAGATTAGAAAGTGGTGGGTCTTGTGGCAAAAGTTCTCCTGCCTGGGCTAACATCGCCATTTAAAATTTTAAGTAATTAGATACTCTTGCCTTTGTTCCTTTATTCATCAGTTTAACTAGACCTCTTTTACTGGGGTAAAATTCACATAAAATCAACCATTTTAAAGTGTACAATTCAGTGGCATATAGAACATCCACAGTCGTGCAACTACCCCCTCTGCCTACTTCCAAAACACTTTCATCTCCCGAAGAGAAAAACCCACAGCAATTAAGCACTGAGTCCGCACTCCACCAGCTCCCCACCGCCCAGCACCTGGCAACCGCTCAGCTCTCTGCCTCTGTGGATTTACCTATTCTGGATATTTTATAAGTGGAATATAATATGTGACTTTTTGTGTCTGGTCTTTTTTTTCACTTAACATAGTCTTTTCAAGGTTAATGCAACCTCTTCTGATATTCCTTCCCATACTCTGTCAGGTGGGGTATCCGCGTCAACTCTGTATCTAAGTCCCACTGCTGAGCAGCCCTCCTACAATGGGCCTCCTGCCATCCCATGCCCACTCACCCTGGTAGTGAGTATGCCCAGGGCGGAAGCCTTCAGAGTGTCTTTGGGCTCGTCTGTGGCCCTGAGCAGGTATTCACTTGATGTACACTGATTGGTAAGTTAGCTGCTGCCACGCTGGGTGCTTGCAGGCTCCAAGAATCATTCTCTGGCCCAAGAAAATCACTTCGCCGAGGACACTCACTCGAGTGCAGCTCAAGAAGTGTGCAGAAAGCAGGGCAGCAGCTCTCTCTTCAATCCTTCCCAGTTCCTTGCCCTTTCTCACAGAATTGAAAAATCTCAAAAGGGTTCTTAGAAAACACTCAGTTTTTAAATAATGAAACTGAGGCCCCAGAAGCTTAAAAAAATGACCCAAGATCACAGAGGTATGGCATCAGAGCCCACACAAAAGCTCAGAAACGCTAGGGCAGAATTCCACGCTCTCTGATGACATGGGGCCCATCCCTTTCTCTCTAGAAGACAGAACCAAATGTAAAAAGGCAGCAGAGCTGAAGAAAACCTCCCAACTCTGGCAAAGTTGAGAAGAGTTTCGTTTAGCTTTTTTAATCTGCAGATAATAAAGGGGTAACTCTGCAGTTCACAAGGGAAGAGAAGCTGCTGTATCAATACTGAGAGCAATTTTTATCATAAATCATGAGCATGTGAATGGATGGGCAATGCTTCCTATCATGTATAAATTTGATGTTGCCATTGGAGTTATTTTTCCCCACATGGGGTTTCTCCTTGGCTGTATGGTTTCCATCTTATCCTACTGTTTTATAGCCATGATGATCTGCATTTGCTCCCAAGGGCACCGAAAGTGACTGACCCAGTAATGGAGGAGAAGGTGGGGTTAGGGGACTCTGTTTAGGATTCAAAGTCAGTGAGGGAGTATTACTTATTTAGGAGCAGCTAAACTGCTGTTCTCCCTCCCCAAAACTATTGCTTGTGAAAGGGAGCTCAGATTCTTCTAGGTAGAAATGCAAGACTGTAAATACCATGTCAGGCTCTTGATTTTTTTGTAACATAAAGTTAATGGTGCTTAAAATATGCACAGTATGTACCCCTGTGGAACACTGAATTATCTTGATGTCTGAACTTCTGGGGATGGTCTATAAAGAAAATAATTCAGAAGTGAGTAGACGTAGATGGAATTATAAAAAGCAATTAAGGAGGGGCGGGGAAGCCCCAGATGTGTATGCAGCAGAGCCAAGGGGGACACGGAACAATGCTCTAATGTGCTTGTCTTTGTTTTTTAATCTCATCTTTGAAAGATTTACTTCCTGGATTTTTGCCTGAGAGGTTTGTGAGCATTTCCTCGAGACAATTCGCTTTTTTCTTCTTAACTCGGGGAAAAGGTGCTTTCAAAAACAAGCCAACTGGACCATTTTCTCCCTGTAGAGCCACAACATTCTAACCCTGTGCACCTAAAACAAACAAATAAACCAAAAAAAAAATCCTCTAACTAATATTTAGGCTTTCAAAAGCAGGTTGGCTGCAAGCCTCACTAGGATAATCATTTGCACCCTCCTTCAGCCCCACATAATACAGTCTTTATTCAGCAAATAGCAAAGTCGTTTCCCAGCAAGTCAAAGGTCACTTTTTGCTGTATTAATAGCTGCTCTGGGAGGGTCAGTGTTGTGCTATCCTACATTTTTTTCAGGGCCTGGAGATGCAATTTCCTACAATCTGCAGGCAATTTCCTACCAATTTTCTTGGGGAGCTAATAGGCTGTGACAGGAGATGGAGCTAGCAAGCAGCAGGCGGCTTCAGAAAAGACAAATTGTATCTCTGCCACCTCACTGGGCAATCTAGATCGACAGAGTTTATAGCTTTGTAGTGTTATTGGGCCCCATGCTAACAGCAAATCATTCACGCTGCTCGCTGCATTTCATATTCCCTTCCTTCTGACTTTGTTAGTGCCACATTTCACTTTGTAGCACTTTCCCTAGAAATTGTAGTCAAAGAGGGGATCACATATATATTAGTAACTTAAATGTCTCCTAAATTGCTTCCCCAAAATTATGAGCATTCAATAATCTCAATTTACAGAGTCAGGGCTAAGCTGGTAATTTTAAGTGAAGGGGTGGGAAGGTTGGAAAGTACAACCTAAAAAGAATGAAGAAGGGGCCGTGCAACAGGTTGCAGCCCTTTGGCCAGCGCATAGACTATTTCTTCTCTCTAGCAGTTCACGTGCATAAATTCAGTCAAACACATCTCAAAAATAATATAAATGTTTGCAAAGCATGCTTGCACCACTGATTGAGGCTTTGCCTAGATTGCTTTTAAAAAGCTAACAGTTTAATACAACAGTGGAAATGTTTTTATAGAACTAGAAACACCCTTATTTTTATTTAAATATATTTTCTTATTACATAAGTAATACATGTTCAACCTAAAAGATTTAGAAAAGATGAGTAAGAGAAGGAAAAATAAGTCTGATTAAACAAACACCTAATTATTGTATCAATTCATGTGTTTTTTTTTAAATTAATTTACAAAAGACCTACCCTGTGCCAGGCACGGCACAAAAATGAGTAAGACAGGCTCCCGCTACTGAGGATTTCACAGTCTCCAGGAGGAGATAGATATGCCAGCAGATCAATCGTAAGACGCTAGGCCCAATGGTGTGAATGCTACTTTTGAATGAAGGGGGACAGACAGCCTGCAAAAGTAAACTTTTGGGGAGATGCAGAACAACTCAGAGTTACAGAGTGCAAGTAAGGGAACAGCAGGGATTCAGTCAGCTCTGTTAGAGTGGTTCTATCTGAGAGGCTCAATATGGAAACAGTAGCCAAGGTGCTCCATCATTACTTGCATCTAGAGACCATCACTTGAGAAGTGTATGAACAGTAATGTTTTGGACAACACAATCTATGCTGCAATGATTGTACTAATATTAGGGTAATCACACCCGCACCCAGATCTCTGCTCTCTGTGATCTCTTCCACTTGCCAATTGTGGAATCTGAAACTTCATCATTCATATTTGTTCCTATCCAGAGGGCTTGTTTAGGTGACCTTGAGCCTTAAAGAGAGAACGTGGTTTTAATCTCAAGGTGTCCAGAGTTTGGCCCATAATAATACTCCACATGCATCGATTAACTGAATTGAGTAGAATGGAGAGTCCCTTAATTAAAACGCAAATTCCCTCTGGCATAAATCAGTCATTATCCACATGCCCCCCGCCCCCACCCAGCGTCTGCACTTTTGACTCTCCTGCACAGCTAATTTGAGAACCCCTGGGATGGGTGTGGGGTGAGAGGAGTGGAGTGGACACCAAGTGTATACTCAGAATGATCTATAAGGACAGAGACAACACAGTGCGGAAAAAGCATGGGCATGGGCTGTTGATTCAAAGCCTCACTTTAAGTCTTACAAGCTGTGGGAACTTAACCAAGTGACCTAGTCAGAACTTCTTATTTCAAAATTTTTATTTTTATTTTATCTGTCATAGTGCCAGTGGATGCAAGGGTCACAGAGGTAGTGCTTGTGACGCTCGCCCCGTTAGAGCCCGCCCTGGAGAAGCAACTTGCACAGGGAAGGTTCACTCCCAAGGAATAGCTGCTACTCCCTCTCCTCTTTGTCTTCCTCTCCTGTCCCCCCGACCCTTTTCCCAGGTTGACAACGGAGGATCTATTCCCTCCTGTCCAAGGCACCTCCGACACCTGGAGTGCAAAGCCTCGCCTGGGTCTCAAGGTCTACATGGATTCAGCCCAGGCACTGGGCATCTCTCCATCCTCCCTCTTCCCTTTGAGTCACTGCATTTCTCCTGGGCATAACTTCCAAATGGGTAAGCCATTATAGACTGTTATTGCTCCAGGAGAGGATTCCCTCAGTTCCTTCTTGTCATTTCTAGATATAACGGTGTTTAATTAGATTCTGTACCTTCTTTCATATGCCGTATTTACTTCCCTTTCCACAAATATCAGAAAAGTGAACCCTAATGTTAATACCACTGGAATTAACACAAAAGGGCAGTCTACAGCTTGAGAGTCAAAGGGCTTCACTGAGCATTTCACTTGCTACTTCAAGAATTAGGCAAGGGAACTTAGCTTATTACGTTTCTTTCATAAAGACAAGTTAAGGACTTGTCCAAGATCATACAGCATTTCATGTATTCCTCAACCTCCGAATTAAAAGAAAACCTTATGAGTATATTTTTGTGACTTAGATACAAAGGGTTCTGACTCTTTGACTTTCCTAGGGGCACCCAAGAATTGGGAATGAGGTAGAAAGTTCACTGGTGAGACAAAAAAAAATTACATCTTTCATTACCTTTAATACTAAATGTCTATCAGTTGCTGAATCTAAGAATATTTAGAAAGAAATGATATTGAATAAGATTAGTAAGGCTTGCATTTTTTCATAATAGGGATAAATGAGATAGAATTACAAATATTTCCTACTTAAATTAACACTGTCCAGTGGGAAAGAAAATTAGTTTATGCTTAGTAGAAGGATACATAAAATTTTACTATAATTCAGCCCTAAGGAATTTTTTAATTACCTCAGTAATGAAAAATGTAAAATTACTGTGCGTGCGTGCGCTGGGATCTTTCGACACCCGTTCCTCAGCTTTAAACCACTTGCCATTTGAATATCTAATTTCATAAATATATTTCTGAAATGTTTGGCCCTTTAGAAGACAGGAGTGAATGCAAGACAACATTTAGCAATCACTTGCATTCAACAAGGAGAAAAAAATGGTAATATCCGCAGACAGTACAGATACAACTGAGTTTCAATTCCAGCCAGTCATTTTTTAATCAGGAGCAATGACAAAATCACAAATTCCATGGCTGCTCTGTCTTCAGAATTCGGTCCAACAAATCAAAAATAATGACTTTCCCTAGTTTGTATGGTCTGGCAAAGGATTAAGCCAAAAAAAAAAAAATTTTCCCAATCAGCAAACATTCCTATGAATGGATTGGCCCAGAACACTGTGTGCATTTCTTTGAATTATATGTTGCATGCAATCCCATTTTTCCAATGATCCATTAGTTAACCAGAAATACTGTACATATTTTAATGGGTTAGGAGACCTTAAGGGAATTGATGCATCTCAAATGAATGCCCCGGAGGACTCTGACTCCGGTTTATTGCATAGAAGATAATTCTTTCCTGAAAAGGAGCAAGCTTCATTTGAAATTAAGATTTGGAGATGATAAACAGAATCAATCGAGCCAAGAAGTCTTTTGAAATGTATGGTGCATGGGAAAAGCACATGAGCGTTTGAGGGTTGTGTGAGGAGTGACAGAAATCTTTTCACCTACCTGTGTTACTTCTGAGCCTGTCAACAGTATGTTTTCTGAAGGAGACTTAAAGGATTTTCCCGGTCAATGTGCCACACTGAGAAGTTCATTGTTGAGAGAGAAAGGAAGAGAAAAAGTGCTGGTCATGTTCCAGAATATCTTGACACAGTTAACCACAAAATAAGTTATTAGTTTATTGGAAGTGCAGCCAGTTTTTTTAAGTAATGGAGTAATCCATTGTGGGTTGCAGCAAGGAAGTGGAACAAAGAGTGTGAAATGAACAGATGGATTTGATTTTAAAGAAATTAGACCCATGACAAGGGATGTAACCAGTCATTTTTCCTTTTTCCATGCAATGGGGTAACTTCCCTCCCTGACCTCTCCAGCCTGCAAACTCGCTTCTTCCCAGCCAGGATCTCAGGCCTTTCTTAGGGAGCAGCTTTGTGCTTTGTGACTGTGAACTACCATCTCTTGCTTCTGTGAAACTGATTGAGTGGGGCAGCACAGGGACTGACACAACTGGTTGCTTGATTACTTAATCTCCAAACTATTTGTTCTCCTAATCTCAGACTCATTTCTGGACCTGCTGATAAATACAAGAACAAATGTTGAGATGTCACACCTCTGCAACTCAGCATTCTAAAAGTATTCAACAGTAGCTGACACTAACTCCTAGCTGACTCATGACATGGATCACCTTTGTCCCTTCTACTCTTTCTTCAGTCTCACTGCTGCCTCCCTGCCCAACTTCATGTGTTCAGTGGCTGAAAGCTGCCAGAGGCAGCCCATATGCAGCGAGGCACCCCCTCCTGCCAGGCCTGAGCTCCTCACCAGTACTTACTGCCTCGAAATATTTTGCTGCCTTCTCACTTCCTCAGTAAAATTCCCACCTCTTTACTGCTAATGTCAACTAGGGCTTTGGAAGGAAGAAATGAATGCACATAAATTCATACTAAGAGGTGAATGGCTGGTCCTTTTGACATAAATTACAAGTCTCCTAACTGACCCTTTCCTCTAGTCCATTTCACAGAGCTACTATGGTGATCTATCTAAAATGAAAATTTAACCAGGTTCTGGGGTTTCCCTGTGGCCCACAGAAAATGTTGAAGCTTCTATCCTATCCAAATACCCTCCATTTTGCCCAGGACATAAGCCTTGCTCCTCTCTCTTCCTTTCACAGAACAATACTGAAATACATACCTTTTCTCTTTACTTTCTCAATTCAACTGAAAACACACTTCCTCAGTCATAATCACTTTTAGCAAAACCTCAGTTCAAAAATCTTAGTTCAAGCATCACCATCTCTGGAAACTTCCCTGACTCACATCCATCTAGCAAAGGTCATGGCTCACTCCTCAGGGTCAACATCTTACCTGGTTCATGACAGCAACTCCCGGCAACATTCACTTGATTTCTGCAGATTCAACACTACCCAAATTGTTCCCCTAACCAGCTATAAAATGTGACTGGCATGACACCTGTGTATTAAGTGCAGAAAAACAAAATAATCCAGAATGTGAACAAACATCAAAAAGTGAGGGTGTGGTCAAGAGGAGGCAACACAAAGGGGAGCCTTACAGCCTGTTCCTGTTCCCAGGATGAGGGATGTGGAGGCTGGGCCCTTTTCTCATCCCGTTTGCCAGGGGAAAGGGGCTGAGGTAGAGGAAAGCTACTGAGGTTCCAGAGATGATGTCAACCCCTAGAGCTACTGTGTGAGAATCACCTGTCTTCCACTTCTCCCACGTATGTCCTCCAAACCCCTCTTACCTACACAGAATCTGTCTTTGTCATCCTCGTTCTTGGTTTGTGGTGACGCAGAATCCAGAAAATGCACAGCAGATTCAGCATGACAGAGGCAATGGGAATGCAGAATGTCACCTGCTGGCGGGTCAGGGTTCGGTGCTTTGTTTTCACGTGGCTCAGAGATGGCATGCATGGTGGAAGGAGCTGAGCACATTGCTGCCAGGTCATGGGGTGAAGGGCTGAGAGGAAAACTGCAAAGGCACATGAGCTGGTTCTAGAAGATTCTTCAGGTTGTTCAAATGAGAGACTTTGAGACCACCTGAGGAAGACAAACATTGGGCAACAGAGGAAGCCTTTGTTGAGAAGTGTTGCTGGGGGTCTCACCAGCACGTAAAGATTGACTTCATCCAACACGGTGTTACCTGCGGATGTGGGTGTGGACTAATAAGGGGCACAAGTAAGCCTTCTGTGGTTCTGGAAACATTCTGCATCCTGATCTGGGTGGTGTAGGCTTGCCAGATAAAATACATGATACCAAATATAATACAAAAAATTTATTCATTGTTTATCAATACGCAATTTTACCTGGGTGTCTCGTATTTGTATATGCTAAATCTGGCAAACTTAGCATGGCGGTTACAGGGTGTAGACCTATGCTCTTCAGTTGGGGATGATTTTCCCCCGCAGACGCTTGGCAATGTCTTCAGACAGTTTTGGTTGCCATGACTTGGGTAAGCAAGCTACCGGCACTTGCAGAACAGAGGGCAGCCGTGCTGCTAGACATCCTACGTTGTGCAGGACAACAAAGAATTACCTACAGTGAAGAACGAGCCCGCCCAAATGGCAACAGTATCCATCTGTGCAAAAATTCAGCAGCTGACAGTTCACAGGTTCTTTTCTCCGCGTGTGTATCATAATAAAGAAATTTATGAAAAAAATTCTGAACCAACAAAATTATTTGCTCTGCAATATTAGAAACCTTAAAATGCTTAAAATTTTGAATTAAATGGGATAAGTAATCTCAAAAACATCATCATAAAGGAAATTAACTCCACTTTTAACTAGACTTGTTCATTGGAATGAGCTTCCGTAAATTGGAGGCTGTGGAGACAGCTGGCAATTGAGTTGGATATTGTTTCAACAGACACATAAGATGTCACAGCCGTGGTCCCCTGAGGCACCACAGCAAACGCACAGGAATGCTCTGCAATAGTTTGCATTTCGAGGGAAACACGCACTCAACAACCGTCAGACATCTTACAAGTTACTAGCTTGAGCCAGTTTACAGTTGTAACATTAGATCACAAAAATCGATATGGAACAGGAAATGAGGGGTGGTGGGATTCAATCTGCTTCCAAAATTTGAGAAGTTATAAAGTTCCCAACTGTTGCACACACCCATGAGTAAGGGTTGTCATCTAAAACATTTTTTTCTTTCAATTTATGTGTATTTGTTTAAATGGCTACTAAGTCGTTAGGACATAAGTATTATTAAGTTGTTGGGACATAACTTCTTAACAAGTACAGCTGTTAGATATTTACATCTTTTGGCCTGGGGTTCAGTGTAAACATTAGTGGGGCGCCACACAGGAAGAAAGTTTGGGAACCTCTGCCTAAGAGAACTGAATGACTGTAAGTCCAGCAGTGTTTGTATAACACATGTCATACTGTTGTGCAATTTTTGAAAATAAGTACGTCTGTCCTCCTTAAGGAAAGGGATTGTCTTGTCTTTGCCCAAAGACAAGAAATGTTTGCTAAATGACTAAAGAGGGGGAAATGTCTTTTTACTTATTTTTAAAACCACTTTTATTGAGGTATGATTGACAGACCAAAAGGTGTGCATATTTCATGAACAAAACCTGTGATGAGTTTGGAGCTAAGTACACACACGTGAAACTACCCCCACCAAAAAAGACGCCTTTTTAAAGAGGGCTTATTTTGCCTTGTTATTCCCAGAAGAAGGTAGCTAACGTGTGCATTCTGTCAATGGGATAAAATGTAAAAGCACACAGAAAAGAGGAGAAAGGAAGGAAGGAAAACTGGGAGAGGTAGACTTGAGGAGCGGGTTTTCTTTCCCTGTGTCTCGACATGGCAGCGAAGGCCCCTCAGTTAATGGCAGTGGCTTGGCCTTCGTGTGCACACAAAAGGCACAAAGTAAGATTTCTCATAATCACCAGCTGAAAACAGCACATTCCTCCTCAAGTTAGCGTCGAATTTTTCAGTTATGTTCAAAGCATTGCCACAGACACGTTCATTTTGTCACTTGCTTCTCACTTAGCAAACAGCCAGCACATCCCTGGGCCCGCATGCCTGGCTCTGGTTCAAATTCCCTGGATTTCCAGAAGGCATCCGGGCCTCTCTGCTTTTGCACGGGGCCACATCCCCTTGACCTTTTTGCAGTTTTCCATGGTTGTGTCACATCTAGTCACTCGCAGGCAAGGTTAATTAATTGTGCTGCCTTGTGCAAGGGGAGAAATGCCACGCTGGTGAGGAAATGAATCCAAATGAATTGAAATTACCTGAAGAGAACTGATGAGGAAAATTCAAGCTGCAGCAAAAATCAATGATGGGAAAAAACGATCTGCTGGAGAAAATGAATGCAACCGAACTGGGCTCACTGTAGAGAATAATCCTCTCATATACACACCAAGCCTGACCTCAGATGTGCTCAGCAAATCCAGCACTTGCCCTGCTTGCTGAAGGGAGCATAACCTCTTTCCTCTACAGCAGCAAGTCTCAAACTTCACTGTGCCCATGAAGTACTGGGAATCTTGCTAGTGTGCAGATTCTGGATTGTAGGTATGGGCTGGGTCCTAAGAATCTGCATTTCTAACAAGCTTCCAGGAGCCACTGAAGCTGCTGGAGTGTGGACCTCACTCTGAGTAGCAGCATCAAAGGGTGGTCCCTGGAACAGCAGGATCAGCTTCATCTGGGAACTTGTCAGAAATGCAGATTCTTGGACCATTCTCCAGACCAGCTGAATCTGAAACTCTGGCATCAAGTCTAGAAATCTGAGCTTTAACAAGATGTCCACGCTAAAGCTTGAGAACCACAAATATTCTAGATTACAACACGTTTTCATGTACGTCCATGCCCATTTCTACCACGAAAACTTCCCGCGGGCAGCAAACTCTAAGATCTCTGCCCTTCCTCTGAAATCACCGCCCCTTTAATTTCTATGTTATGGTGTTAACTTTCACATGCTCTTGTCTCCTAAACTGTATCAACAGCTATTGTGTTGCCTTCCAAACTGCTTCAAGAGCTCCTTGAGGGCACAAGCTGTACCTTGTCCAGCTCTGTACCTCCAGTTTAGCAGTGTTTGCCGTATAGCGTGTGATCAGTAAACACTTGTCAGTAGGTTGATGACATGTACATTTCACACTGAGGCCAAATATGGCTAAGTGAGAGGCAGTAATTCAGGTACTAGTCCGAGCATGTGCCACAGGGAATAAAATCCAGGTGTTTGCATTAATTATCTAACGCTGCATAACAAACGAATCACCAAAAAAAGTCCCGACTTCAACCAATACTCGTTTCTTCTGTCTCATGGTTTCCGTGGATCAGGAGTTTGAAGCCAGCTGGGATGGGCAGTTCTCTCTTGGCTTGTGGCCTCTGATGAGGTCAGTCAGATACTGGCAACCAAAGAGCCTGGCCAGAAGGATCTGCTTCTAAGACGGACACTCACGTGGCTGGCAAATTGGTGCTGGTTGTTAGCAGAGGCTTCAGTCCCTCTCCACAGGGCTGCTTGAGGGGCCTCACAACATGGCAGATGGCTTCCCTCAAAGGCAGGCACCCAAGACACCAGGGCAGGAAGTCCCAAGCAGTCATTTTCTTACTGTGGGCATACTTTGTCTTATTGTACTTCACTTTACTGTACTTCACAGATACGGTTTTTACAAACTGAAGATTTGTAGCAATCCTGCAACCAGCACGTCTACTGGCACCATTTTTCCAACAGCATTTGCTCACTTCATGTCTCTTGGTCACATTTTGGTAACTCTCACAATATTTCAAACTTTTTCATTATTATGTGAATTTTAGTGGCTAACACAAGTACCCCTGATTCAGTGTAGGAAGGGATTACGTGGGGGCCTGAAGGCCTGGAGGCTGGCTCTCACAGTCCATTTTCAGGTGGCCACAGATACTGAGTTTGCTGCCAAGGAGCTCACAGCCTCGGGAAGAAAATAAAAAAATAAGCTTATAAATAAGGATTTAAGATAGAAATACATGCCTGCAAAAATAAAACAGTAACAAGGAGTCAAGGTGGGGGAGTGACTTTAGATGAGGTCAGGGACTCCCTGAAGCAGTGATTTGTGACCTGAGTAAGGGACCTCCACGTGACAACCAGACATGAGGAACAGTTCATGCAAAGGCCCTGGAAAAATCTGAACAAGATTGGCATGTTTCAGGAACAGGAAGGAGGCGAGGCTGGCTGTGGGGAGTAAAGAAACAGGTAGTGCTAGTGAGGAAAGGCCAGCGTCTAGCGAGGAAAGGCCAGCGTCCAGAGAGGAAAGGCGCAGCCTGAAGAGTTTGGCATCTCCAAAGCAAAGAGAGTGTTTCTGGGAGTCCAGAGTAATCAGCTGTGTGAAAAGCTGCTTGCTGAGACTCACAGAACCCAAGAACGGACTAATAGTTACCAAAGGGAAAGGGACTGGGGAAAATGGGCGGGAAGGGAGGGATAAGAGGGAAAAAGGGGCATTACGATTAGCAGATATAATGTTGGGGGGGCACGGGAGGGCAGTACAACTCAGAGAAGACAAGTAGTGATTCTATAGCATCTCACTACGCTGATGGACAGTGACTGTAATGGGGTTGGTGGGGGGGACCTGATGAAGGGGTAGTTTAATAATCGTAATATTGCACATGTAATTGTAAATTAATAATAAAATAAATTATATTAAAAAAAAGAAAAGAAAAGCTGCTTGCTGAAAGGTTGAAACAGAGAAACCAAGGATGGGCCAACGGATCTGGAAAGGAGAGCATTGGACACCTTGGCTAAGGCAGTTTCCATGGTGTGGTTGGGCTTACAAGCCTGGTAAGTGTGTTGAACTGCAGCAGGAGGTGAAGAAATGGAGGCAACTGGGATCGAACAGTTCTGAAAAGAACTGATGTGATAAAGAGAAGACAGATTGGCAGGGCCTTAGACGCATGGAGCTAAGGAAACTTCTTTGATTTTGGGTTTTGGATTTTGGGGGTTTGTTTTAGATCGGAGACAGGACACAGGCTGAAGTATGAGGATGGCACAAGGTGAGATAGAGACAGACGCCTGTGGAACAGCAGTCACTCAGTGGAGGCAGCTTCTGCGCCCACCCTTGTGACTGAATTTTATTTAGACCCAACAAATCCGAGACACCTAATTTGGCAACTTGGGACATTTTTACCCCCCATTTAATTGAGAATTGTAGTACTTTTGTTACCTCTTCTCATTTAAACCGTAAATAGTTATTTAGCGTCTATTCTGTCGAATTTATGGAAGTAATAAAGCGACCTTTTTCCTATAATTTTTAAATGCCCATTGATTTTGATTTAGACTTGTTTCCTTTCTTACACTCTTCTGCTTATTCCTACTGAGTTGACTAAATGTGGCTGGTACAGAGACTCACACCCCCGGCTGGGCCCAGCCTCGGGCATCTCCGATGATCACAGGGCTGGTGAAAATTTTCCTAGATTATTGAAACAGTCAACTTATATTTACTTTAATTATATGAATGCCATAAAGGAGGACGTTTTTTGTTTTTAAGCAAACAGCCAGAATTTCTTGTCATTGTTGGGGCACCCTGGGGACACCACAAATGCTCCCTGTGGTTGTGACACTCTCCGTTCCCCTTTGTTTTTTCTCTTCTCTGTATGTGTCACAACCTGAACAAGATTGGAAAGTACCGATAAGGCGTTCAGGCTTCTTGTGACTCCTGACTCCCAACTACCAGTCAGCCCTGCCCATCTCCCTGGGAACGGTCCTGTCTTTTTAGCTCAGAGGCCTTGTGTGTGTAGGACAACGTGTGACTTAGCTTTGAGGTTGCTGCCTGGAGAAAGAGGAGTAAGTAAGCTTAATGATGCACACATGCATGTAGGTTAAGGTCCATCTCCCTAGCTGCTCTGAGTTGGCGTGAGCCCTGCTCAGGATTCCCCACTCCAGGGGCAGTGGATTGGAAGTGAAGAATTCTGATCAGGAGACCATGCTCCAGGTTCTGCAAGTTTCAAATATGATCTAAGTCAGCACCAAGGTTTCTCTAGTTAGCATAGGGATGTTAGGTTGAAGGTTTTCATTGGGAAAGTAAGTGTTTGTTTTCAAGCTCTCTGGTTGGTAGCATGATTATGCATGTATCACCATCCTGAGAAACAAAAAGGCCCCACGGAGGTCGGCAGCCCCCAAACCTCAGAGCCTTCCCCAGGTCCAGAATGCCGCGTGGTCCTGAAAGGACCTGTTCATTGATCCAGCTAGACTTGCTGACCCTTCCCCACAAGGAGCTGTTGAGAACCCGCATCAGGACAGAGAACAGGGGCTGCACTAAGCCTAGAGGAAAGGTCACATGAGGCTTTTGAGCCTGTTTTTTTACAAAAGTCTGTACCTTCTGTCTGAGACTAACTTCCATTTTTAACAGACCATCCATTTCAGTCACCCACTGCTGTGTGATGGAGCACCAAAACTCAGGGGCTCGAAACAATGATTTATTCATTTTCACAGTTCTGTTGGCTGGCAGTCCGTGTTCTGCTGGCCTCACACAAGCACAGTCGTCTGATGGTTTGACGGGGGCCGTCTTCAGTCACAGGTCTGGCTGTTGGTGCTGGCTGTCAGGGGGCACCTCTGCTGTCCTTGGTGTGAGCACCCAGCCCCCAGAAGCCTAGGCTGGACTTCTTCACAGATGACAGCCCTGAGCTTCTGAGAGTGTGAGAGTGGAAGACAAAAGTCCTCTAGAGAAACTAGCTCAGGGTCACTCCTGTCACGTGCAATCGGTCGAAGAGAGTCACAAGGCCAGCTCAAAGTCTGGGGGCAGGAAGACAGACCCTGATTCTTGATGAGCCAAGCAGCAACATCACATTGCCAAGAGGCATGGCCACGGGGAGGAATAATCCTTGGGGGCCATTCTTATAACGATCGACTATAAGAGTGGGAAAACTCTCATCGCTTCCTAATCATTTAACCGAAGAATCCAACACATTAGGTTGAAGTGAATCCTTAACCAGAGTGGACATAAACAGCTTTTTTCAATCTGCCTGATAATTTTGAAATTTTCCTCTGGACAAATTTCTTCACTCTACTGACTCTCCCCCCTTCTTTCGTTATCTCATAATTTATCTGAAGAAGAGTTGCAAATATCCATCTCTCTTTGGAGACTCTAAGAATTACATTATGGAATGTATCATTTGTTAGCTTATTTTATAATTATCTCTGCATGTGACATCTGTCATACTCAGGACTGGAACTAGGGTGAGGTGAATGTGGGCACAGAATTGGAAGGGGAGGCCAGAAAATTCTGAAATGAACATATAATATTTTAAAGCCTATTTTTTAAAAATTTGATGCAAAAAATCCATGATGAACTGAGTGGAAATACTGAGTTCCCATTGACTCCCTGCAGCCTAGCACACACAGCCTCCCCACTATCAACACCCCACGCCCAAGTGGTATGTTTGTTACAACTGATGAACCTACACGGCATGTCATTATCACCCAAAGTCTGTAGTTCACGTTAGGGTTCACTCTTAATGATGTCGTCTATGGATTTTGACAAATGTACAATGACTTATACCTACCATTTTAGTTTCAGACAGAATATTTTCACTGCCTTAAAAGTCTACTCCCTCCCCACTAGACCCCTGGCAACCACTGATCTTTTTACTGTCTCCCTAATTTTGTGTTTTCCAGAATGACATAGAGTGGGAATCATACAGTATGTATAGTCTTTTCAGATTGGTTTCTTTTACTTAGTAGTATGCATTTAACTTTTCTCCATGACTATTCATGGCTTAATAGCTCATTTCTTTTTAGTACTGAGTAATATTCCTTTATCTGGATGCACTACAGTTTCTTTTATCCATTATTGCTCTGCGTTCTCAAGAGAAACAGAATTCATGCACAGAAAGGGAGAGAAAACAAGACTTATTATATGGAATTGGCTCGTGTGGTTATGGAGACTGAGAAGTTTCCAGACCTTCAGTCAGCCAGCCATAAACCCAGGAGAGCCAGTGATGTAGGGCCAGTCCACAGCAACCAAAGGCAGAAGACCGTCCCAACTTGAAGAGAGTCGGGCAGAGAAAGCGAATTCCCTCTTACTCAGTCTTCTTGTTCTATCCAGGCCCTATTATGATGCCCACCCACACTGGGGAATGCAATCTGCTTACTCAGTCCGTGGACTCAAATGTTAGTCTCATGCAGAAACATCCTCACAGACACACAATAATGTTTAAGCAATCATACAGGATGTGTAAAATTAATCATGATCATATCCACTCCCCTATGTGTCCAAGTTTTGACAATTACAAATAAAGCTGCTATAAATATGTGTGCAGGTTTTTGTGTGAACATGCTTTCAGCTCTCTTGGATAAATACCAAGGAGTGATTGCTGGATTGTGTGGTAAGAGTATGTTTAGTTTTTTAAGCAGCAGTCAAACAGACTTCTAAAGTGGCCATACCATTTTGCATTCCTACCAGCGATAAGTGAGAGTTCCTGTTGCTCCACATCACCACAGATTTTTGCACTGATTTTAATGTTGAAAATATTGCAGTGAAACATTATTCATCTTGATCACAGAGTTTTTTGGCATCACCTTACACTTTGAGCCCAAGAAGAGTGGCTTCCTCATCTCACCCTAGTCCTGGCCCTAGACTTGACTCCTTCAGAGCAGAAACCGTGTCTTACTATTTTTAAATGAAACTTGGCAGGAAAAGTACTTAGTAAAGTAAGTGCTCAAAAATTGTTAATCATATTATGTCCCTCAAATAGCACCTACCAGAGTTAACTACACATAGTGAATGTTTGTTTACTATGAAGTAAAGAATTGAATAAAATTATATATTTTTATACAACTGAAGTATATTCTTGTACCTTTCATGTATTTTAAAAGCCCATTATTGCCTGCTTTGTCAGGCTGAGCAAATTTAGTGTTGGGGACTGTCCATATCTTCATATTCACCTCTAACATTTCTTTTTTTTTAAATCATGTTTATATTTTTATTAAGGTATCACTGATATACACTCTTATGAAGGTTTCACAAGAAAAACAATGTGGTTACTACATTCACCCTTATTGAGTCCCCTCCATACCCCACTGTAGTCACTGTCCAACAGTGCAGTAAGATGCCAGAGTCCCTACTTGTCTTCTCTGTGCTACACTGTTTTCCCCGTGACCCCACACACACCATGTGCACTAACCATGATACCCCACAATCCTCTTCTCCTTCCTTCCCCACCCACCTTCCCCCACCCTGCCCCTTTGGTAACCATTAGTCTCTTCTTGGAGTCTGTGAGTCTGCTGCTATTTTGTTCCTTCAGTTTTGCTTCATTGTTATACTCCACAAATGAGGGAAATCATTTAGTATTTGTCTTTCTCTGCCTGACTTATTTCACTGAGCATTATACCCTCTAGCTCCATCCATGTTGTTGGAAATGGTAGGATTTGTTTCTTTCTTATGGCTGAATAGTATTCCATTGTATATATGTACCACATCTTCTTTATCCATTCATCTACTGATGGACACTTAGGTTGCTTCCATATCTTGGCTATTGTAAATAGTGCTGCAATAAACATAGGGGTGCAGATGTCTTTTTGAATCTGAGAACTTGTTTTCTTTGGGTAAATTCCAAGGACTGGGATTCCCGAGTCAAATGGTATTTCTATTTTTAGTTTTTTGAGGAACCTCCATATTGCCTTCCACAATGGTTGAACTAGTTTACATTTCCACCAGCAGTGTAGGAGGGTTCCCCTTTCTTCACATCCTCGCCAGCATTTGCTGTTCCTAGTCTTTTTGATGTTGGCCATCCTAACTGGTGTGCACCTCTAACATTTCAGAGGTTGCAAGTCAAGTCTATGCTTTCAGGTAGCAAATGCTTCCACTGCATCCTGAATGGAGAAAAGAAAAGATTTTCTATTTAGGCTGGGAAAAAAAGCTGGCTTCCTTTACCTTGTTATGGAATACGATGCAAACATGTATTTTCTCATGGATTCTACTGGTGATTAAAGTAACATTATGATTCAGAAAAATGTGTACCGGGCAGTGTTGCTTACACATGAATACCTGTCACTAGCTGTTTGCTATTTCAAGTTCCAAAAAAATACAGCATAATTCAGTACCCACTTTAAGCTTTGCTCTTATGTGTTTATCAACTCCACTTTTATTTGATTGGCATTTATTTCTTCTATGAATTTCCTCACATTCTAAAATCATTCAAGTGTTGATCCAAATGACTTAGAAGGTTTCAATTACTGGCAAATTACAGAACTGCAATTCCCAAAACTGAAATAGCAATAAATCAGAGTAGCTCTGAATACAGATAATGATGACAAGAGAATCTTGTGAAAGTACCTTTGGAAATGCCAGGAGAAAAATTTCCCATTCTAACAGGTTAGTCACTGATATTTCTGTGACTGTGCCAAGAAGCTATTCCAAAAGTTCTCACAACTATGCAAGCAAGCCATTTAATAGCCTGCTTTTGAAGAGCTGTCTATTGCCAACATAAGGAACCATATCCTACAGATAATGAAATCTCTGTTCTAATCAAATCTAAGGCTTATTTATACACACTTCTGTATCTCCCAGCCTAAAAGAATTATGTGCATCAAGCACTTTAGTCCATCCCAGTGGGATGTCAGTCTTGCCCACTGCACAGTCAGTGGGACGGAAGATAGAAGAGGAGGAGGAGCAGAGAAAGTGCTAAGTTTAATGTGTTTTTAGCTTGTGAAAATATTAGCTAATGGGTGATTTAATGTTTCTCTGCCCTCAGGAGAGGGGAGAAAGGCCAACACCAAAATCCACTCAGCACTTTTCTTGCCTGAGTCATTCAACCAGCCAATTCTTCAGCACCTCGCCCTCAGCCACTGTGCTGAGCTGTGACTAACAGGAAAGCTTCCCTTGCCTGTGGATGTTCAGGGGAACGTGGCGGACGAGGGCAGTGTGGACTCGGGGCTGAGCTTGACAAACATGGGTATTGCTCCACACAAGGGTTTTATCGGACAGGCAGGTTTGTTGCTAAAAAATGTATGAGTTTATTCTATTTCATACCGCCATTAGCCAGCAGCAACTGATATTTACTCAAGTGCAAATAATCTACTGAGGGTTAAAACTTAAACAGTGAACAGCTAGTCTATTTCTAAATAATTTAAGTCTATGGTTAGTAGAGGAGCCTAGAGTAGACTGCGTGCTGAATTGTATTTTTATTTTAATAAAAGCCAAAGGGGAAGGCAAAAATTCATATGATCTATTATCTCTGCACAGCAACTGTGAGGGCTGAAATCCCTTTGGAACACTCTGTTCATTTTAAAGAGTCCCTTCTCCTACTTATTTTTCCATGTTACTAAGAAATAACTATCTTACGTTGAAATGCTCAATTGAATTATGGCTGTGACGAAGCATTTTTTAACTGTATCTTGCTTACCTGTGGGTGATGCAGCAGCTCCGCAGATGTGAGGGACTATCTAGAGCTTTTCAATTATTTTAGATGTGTACGTTAAGGTTTCCAACTGTTCCATCCTGAGAGTCCATGACTTCCAGATGGCAAAACATCTAAAAGGGATGTAAATTAGTAGACGACGTGATCAATGTTTTAGGCACTACTGAAGAGATTAAAACAACACTAACGTTTACATTCTACAGACTAACAGTACAGAAAGTCCACATAATCGGAGTGTCAATGTATCTTACATAACAAATTATAGCCCAGAGGAGATGGTCCTCACGCTGCTAAGCATTAGTCCTGAAATCGGAACAAACATGGTAGACAAGGTTTGTACACTGATAAAGTGGCTATCATGGGAGCAGTAATAATCACCTGGACCATATTTCTGAATTATTATTTGGTAAAAGGTTAGAAGGACAGACATCTTGACTGTGTGGATTCTATTTTATTCACTCTTCAAATAAAAGAGCCTTTCCGGCCCAATGATATGTCTTGGGATTGTACAAATTGGCATTTGTGGATATCAAAGGATGCCTGCCACCTGGAGAGACACGTGAGTTCTGTCAGTTGCTGGCTGGCAGCGGCTGGATCCTGTTTCCATGGAAATTGACATTAGACAGGCAGGGGGAAGGGGAGTTATAGGTTGGGTTATTTCATTATTTCAAATAAGATGTTTGAACCTTTTGCCTTCTTTGTGCCCAACTGAAACTGGTTTCCCTGGTAACAGAACCAAGGATGCCACCCTACAGGAGCTGAGAGCAGGAACTCTCACTTTGCTGAGTTCAGAAGACAGCACGGAAGGGGAGAGTCAGCAGGCCGCAATTGCTGGGATTGGCTGAATGGTATGAGGAAGAAAAGGAATTGGAAGAGACCTGAAACTTCATAAGGGTTTAAAAAACAAACAAACAATGAGGTCTTCCTTAATTCAAACTCTAGTCACTCAAGTAAAACAAATATCCCAGTTGTGATGATTTGCCATCACAGGTAACTACCAACCTAATCTTGCTGGTCTGCATGGCTCCTCTCCTGAGGCTCAGAGGACCTGCTCATGCATTTTCTTATATATCATACTCACTTTTCTTAGAGGGGAAGAAAGAAAAAGGAAAATTCCAGACAAGGGCTTATTAGGTCATTTTTTCCCATAGATCAATGTTTTCTCATCCTTAGTGATTTGCTTTCCAAGGGAATGTAGTTGTTTTTAAAAGGATTTTCACTGCACAGGGTACGTTAAATGGAGAATGTGGTGACATTAAAATGGCTGTCTGCTTAAAGAAATAATAATAGACCAGAAACCATAGGGGAAAGAAGGAGTGGCCATTAAACTAAACTATTAAGAATGGTTGCACTTTCCATTCCAAATGTGAAGTTATGTATCAGGGCTATTACAATTGCAAAGTGCCGTGCAGTGGATTCAGTAGAATGGCCATGTAAATTGAAAAGCAAACTAATGTCTCTTCAAGCTCTGGAAACCACAGAAGGAATTTGCTCCCAAGTGGCAAACTCCAGGCAATCAACCAATGAATCACTCACCCGAAGAACAAGAGCTTTATCTTTCTCATCAACTGTCTTTTATGCAAAAGTAGGATATGGGTCACTTCATACAATATCAGAAAGAAATCCAGAAGGGCATAGGTTTTTGCAGCAGACCTCACTTGAGGGCTGATGGTTTGTTTTACAGAAAGGGAAACAGTGTATTCCTTTTCTTAATTTTGCCATTTAAACATTCCCATGAAATATTACATCCAAAACGATTCATAAAAATAAAACTCTTGATTGAGATGCTTGTGTTGGGTGGAGGTAACAGATTTCGCTTTCATATAAACAAGAAAGCCAATTACAGAAATGAAAAATAGGTTTATACTACATTCACACCCTGTGATCTAGCAATCCCATTCTTTAGATTAGTCCAAGGAAATAGTTCAAAAGAAGAAAAAGCTCTATATATGAAGAAGTTTAACATAGTAGTAGTTTTTACAGTGAAAAGTGTGGTAAAAAATAATCATGCAATGCCACAGAACTAGAATAGCCTTTCAAATTGTAAGAGATGCATGCCACCCAAGCTCTATGGGACACTGAAACATACATTATCGTCCCAGAGAGATTGGTCTGAATGATCAGTGTTCTAAGACATGAAGGGTACCCTCCAAAACTAACCTAGTAAGTTCAAATCCACTGGCGCCACCAGCATCTTTTCACAGGCTAAGAGAAGCACAGAGTGGATCCAACAGAGCAGTTGTCAGCTAATGGTGTCCGGACTGAAAGAAACGTGCATAAACAAACTGAACGATAGCGGTAGATGGTGCCAGCTACTGACAGGCAAGCTTTTATCAAAGTCCACCCTGAGAACATTTATCATCGCCCAAGGCTGCCACAAGTAACCACCAGCTCGTAAGCTCGGTGGCCAGCCGCACGGGGCCTAATGTGGCAACCTCTCAAAAGCATGACGGAAACTGCGTCAAGTTCTCAAAATCATTAAGCTCCAAAAAAGAATTATGAAAATTCTTTTAAATTGGTTTGAAATTCTCAAACTTGTGAACACTTAAATTCTCATAAAAATGGTTTAATGCCTCAATTACTCAGTGAGATAAGCATTTTTTATTCAATTTTGCAGTTGAAGAAAGATCCAGGGGAGGGGCTCAGGAAGGTGTCCACAGCCATATACAAAGGATAAACAGGTTCCACACCTGGGGCTGCTCTGAAGTGGATTCCAAGTGCATCATCCCAACACCCCACAGGACCTGAGGGCTGCTTCCAGTCTGTGTTCTCATTACAAGTAGCATATTAGTCCTGTACTGCTAAGAGCCTTTTATTTTAAAGAATAAAAATAATATAGAAAAAATAAAAAAAATAGAAAAAAGAAAAATAGAAGTAGGTCATGGTTCTCTGCCTTTAATTACTAAGGTTTATCATCACTGGGGTTCCTCAATTACCTCTTGGAGGCAAGCAAAGGATGTTAGAAAATAACCAACACACTTCTCAAAAACTATAGCTTATTAATACTGAAACAGGCACACAAATTTATACAACAGAAACCTATCTTTAGAAAATTAGACCTTCACTTTAAGTGTCTAAAAGAAGCCGTTAAGGGTCCATGAAAGGCTTTCTAGGAATTGCTAAAAGGAAGACATCTGAAGTGTGGGGACAGGATGGTCAATGAGGTGACTGCTTCAGGATCCTTTCAATGGATCTAAGCAAGAGCCTAACTACATGGGGAAATGGGGTATCCCTTACTGCCTATTATTAGCAAATATCTTTTAGGGTAAGAACCATATGGTTGACCTGAGACAAGCTAGCATTGCTATGCTTTGCTGGGGCTAGTATAAATGGGCCCAAGATTTTTAGAAAGCAATTTGGCAGTGTATAAAAAAGATCTGAAATATCATTCCATCTTTTGATGCAGTAATTCCATTTCTCAGGATTAATTCTAGGGAAAGGAGCAGAAATACAGAGAGAAAATGATATAGGAATATTCTCTTTACAAGGATGATAATATCTCAATGTTTGAAATAGCCCACATACATAACAAATGAGAAATCTGCAAATTATAGTAAATCTAACATCGCAAGTTGTCTGCAAATAAATTTCAATGAAGAAAAATAAAGTCAACTCAGTAACAAAAAACCCAAATAACCCAATAAAAAAATGGGCACAGGACTTGAATAGACATGTTTCCAAAGACATACAAATGGCCAACAGATACATGAAGGAAATATCATCAAGGAAATGCAAATCGAAACCATATGTGAAATCATCTCATATTCTGTTCTATTAAAAGGATAAGACGTAACAAATGCTAGCAAGGACGTAGACAAAAAGGAACCTTTGTACAATGTTCGTAGGAATGCGAACTGGTGCAGCCACTATGGAAAACAGTAGGTAGGTTCCTTAAAAAATTAAAATAAAACTACTATGTGATCCAGTAATTCCAATTCTGGGTGCTTATTGAAAGGAAATGAAATCTTATCTCAAAGAGACATTGTACTAGATGGTTATTACAGAATTATTCATCATAGTCAAGGTGTGGAAAAACTTGAGTGTCCGTCTTTGAATGAATGGATAAAGATGTGGTACATATATAAAATGGGATATTCTTCCATTTTAAAAACAGGAAATCCTGCCATCTGTGACAACATGGATGAAGCTGGAGAACATAAGTGAAGTCAGCGAAAGACAAACACTGCATGGTTTCACTTACACATGGAATTTTTAAAAAGTCAAACACATAGAAACAAAGAATGGTGATTGCCAGGGGCTGGGGAGTGGGGAAAGTAGGGAGAGGTTGGTAAAAAGGTACAAACTAAGATGAATAAGGTCTGAGGATAATAACCTTGTATTGTGTAATTGAAATTTGCTAAGAGAGTGTTCTCACCACCTCTCCCCAAAAGTAAATAAGTGAGGTGATGGGTGTGTTGGTTAACTCAATAGGGAGAATCCTTTCAGAACGTATGCAGGTATCAAATCATTATATTGTACACTTTAAATATCTTACAATTTTTTTTGTTGATTATAGCTCAAGCTGAAAACAAAAAAGAAAGTGAGAAGCAGGTCATAAAACCACATAAAAAGGTAGAGGAGAAGTAAGGCAAGGCTTGGAGTCTGACCTACCTGGGTTACAGTCTGACTCCACCAACGATTAGCTGTGTGAGATCAAGCTGGCTACTGAATTTCTGCATGCTTCAGTTTCCCCATCTGTTCAATGAGCAGGAAACCAAAAATGCCTTATTGGGCTTCTGTGAAGATTCAGTGAGTTTACACAAAGCGTTCAACTGTCCTTGGCACGTAGTAAACAATAAATATTCACTATTATTAATCATCTGTATTGTATTTCATGAAACTGGCATAAAAATGATAGTATATTGTTTCTAGGTGGTACAATTATGGGTTTTTTTTTCTTCTTTGTACCTTGCTGTGTTATACCAACTGAAAATCAGAGGTGTATGGTACTTCTATGAATAAAAAACATATCAAAAGACAACATCCATAAGCCCCGGGCTCCGAGTCTGGCACCCAGCAGTCGTTCCCAACACTTCCACTGCAGTGGCACCACTGGTTGTCCTAGCCAGCTCTGTCAAGTTAGCAATTCATACGCAAGCCTGCTGAGATCTGCCTGCCCATCCCTCACTGCTGGTTTCCTTAGGGCAGGGAAGGCCTCACCCACATCCCCTTCCGTTACCATCAGCAGATTCTTCCCCAGCCCCCTCACTGGAATAATTTCACCTGAGTCACCAGCCCAGGGGCCATCTGGCCACATGCTGAGGTCACTTTCTCAATAAAATGCTGGCTTGATTGATTGACTCTAATATGATAATCCAAAGAATAAAAACATTCTATAAAGTCAGCAGCTTATTGTTCCACACACAGTAAGTACCTTAATTTTTGAAGAATGACCTCTAGCTTTTAGTTATGCATTACCACTTCAATTAAATACTTCTCCAGGCTTCCACTACACTGGGTCATTATAGTAGGTTTTACAAACCTTAGAAGACTGGCATAATTCACACTGAATTATGGCTAAATAAGAATGCAACTTTTGGGACTTCCGGGAAGATGGCGGTGTGAGCAGGGCGGCAGAAATCTCCTCCCAACACTATATTTATCAACGAAAACACAGAAAATACATCTATTCCTAAAAGAGAGACGAGAATACACAGGAAAGCGCACAGCGGGCAGCTACACCCGAGAGCACTTGGCACCCCAAGAGGCGGGTAAGATACGGAGCCGCGACCCGGCGGGACCCGAGCCCTCCCCCACCCCAGCGCACCGGCGGGAGGAGAGGATTCAGAGCCGGGAGGGAGTGGAAGTGCACCCCGCGAAGTAGCCAGCCCCGGTGATCTGCGCGGGGAGCGCTGACCCACATTGCGCAGTGCAGCGGAGATTGGAGAGACAGAGCGGCAGGATCTGAGGAGGGAACGCGCCAGGGTGCTTGCAGCTGGCTCCTGGGAAGGAAAAAAAAAAAAAAAGCGCGCGCTTTCGTCAGCGGTCTTAAAGAGGCAGGAGCCCAGCGGAGGAGCCAGATCGCCCCAGCACACTCAGACCAGCAGGCTGGGAGTCCTGGGGAGTTTCAGACGCCTTAGCTGGCGACTGAGGAAGCGTAGCCATACTTAAAACTTCTCACTGAGATCAACAGCCTCCTATTCGTTCCCACCCCTGCCCGAGCAATAAAGGGCCCTGCGGAGCAGCACAGTCACAGCTGTGGAATAGTGGGACAACAGCGCCACCTAGAGCATTCCCACAGAATCTACGTCCGGTGGGCATTTTTTTTGTTTTGTTTTTGTTTTGTTTTTGTTTTTTCTTTTCTTTCTTTTTCTCTTTTTTTCTTTCTTTCTTTTTTTTCTCTCTTTTTTTTTCTTCTCTTTTTAAAGTCTTAAAGAGCCGGGCTGACATACGTGGCAACTATCAGTGACCAATCATATAGCCATGAAAAGACAGAGGAATATGGTTCAGACGAAAATCAACCAGACAACCCCAGAGAGGGAGTCTGAAGGGATGGAAATGCACAGCCTCCCTGAAAAAGAATTCAGAATAAAAGTCATAACCATGCTGATGGACCTACAGAGAAATGTGCAAGAGCTGAGGGAGGAAGTGAGGGAACTGAGGAAAGACAATACAGAAATCAGTCAAGCGATCGACAGGCTTAACAGCAGAATGGATGACATGCAAGAGACTGTTAATGGAATAGAAAACAGAGAACAGGAGTACAGAGCAGCTGAGGCAGAGAGAGATAAAAGGATTTCTAGGAATGAAAGAATATTAAGAGAACTGTGTGACCAATACAAACGGAACAATATTCGCATTATAGGAGTACCAGAGGAAGAAGAGAGAGAAAAAGGGATAGAAAGTGTCTTTGAAGAAATAATTGCTGAAAACTTTCCCTCGCTGGGGAAGGAAGTAGTCTCGCAGTCCACCGAAGCTCACAGATCTCCCAACACAAGGGACCCAAGGAAGACAACACCAAGACACATAATAATTAAGATGGCAAAGATCAAAGATAAAGACAGGGTATAAAAGGCAGCTAGAGAGAGAAAAAAGATCACCTACAAAGGAAAACCCATCAGACTATCATCAGACTTCTCAACAGAAACTTTACAGGCCAGAAGAGAATGGCATGATATATTTAACGTTATGAAACAGAAGGGCCTTGAACCAAGAATACTGTATCCAGCACGATTATCATTTAAATATGATGTAGGGATTAAACAATTTCCAGATAAACGAAAGTTGAGAGAGTTTGCTTCTCATAAACCACCACTACAGAATGTCTTAAATGGACTGCTCTAGATGGAAGCACACCTAAGGCTAAAAAGATGTCACCAGAGGAAAAAAAATCATAGCAAAGAAAGCAGACCATCCAAATACTAACTAAAGGCAAAGAATAAAACACCTATTATAGAAACAATGGAGGAGGAGGAATAAGAAGGGAGAGAAATAAAGAAACATCAGACTGTGTTTACAATAACTTAACAAGAAAGTTAAGTTAGATTGATAGTAAAGAAGCAACCCTTGAACCCTTGGTAACCACGAATCTAAAGCCAGCAATGGCAATAAGTACATACCTATCAATAATCACCCTAAATGTAAATGGACTGAATGCACCAATCAAAAGACACAGAGTAACAGAATGGATAAAAAAGCAAGACCCATCTATATGCTGCTTACAAGAGACTCACCTCAAACCCAAAGATATACAGACTAAAAGTGAAGGGATGGAAAAAGATATTTCATGCAAACAACAAAGAGAAAAAAGCAGGTGTTGCAGTACTTGTATCAGACAAAATAGACTTCAAAACGAAGAAAGCAGCAAAAGATAAAGAAGGACACTACATAATGATAAAGGGGTCAGTCCAACAAGAAGATATAACCATTATAAATACATATGCACCCAACAGAGGAGCGCCAGCATATGTGAGACAAATACTAACAGAATTAAAGGAGGAAATAGACAGCAATGCATTCATCTTAGGAGACTAGAAAACACCACTCACTCCAGAGGACAGATCAACCAGACAGAAAATAAGTAAAGACACAGAGGCACTGAACAACACACTAGAACAGATGGACCTAACAGACATCTACAGAACTCTACACCCAAAAGGAACAGGATACACCTTCTTCTCAAGTGCACATGGAACATTTTCCAGAATAGACCACATACTAGGCCACAAAAAGAACCTCAGTAATTTCAAAAATATTGAAATCCTACCAACCAATTTCTCAGATCACCAAGGTATAAAACTAGAAATAAATTTTAGAAAGAAATCAAAAAGGCTCACAAATACATGGAGACTTAACAACACTCTCCTAATTAATCAATGGGTTAACGACCAAATCAAAACAGAAATCAAAGAATATATGGGGACTAATGACAACAACAACACAAAGCCACAACTTCTGTGGGACGCAGCAAAGGCAGTTCTAAGAGGAAAGTATATTGCAATCCAGGCCTATTTAAAGAAGGAAGAACATTCTAAATGAATAGTCTAAAGACACAATTACTGAAATTGGAAAAAGAAGAACAAATGAGGCCCAAAGTCACCAGAAGGAGGGACATAATAAAGATCAGAGAAGAAATAAATAAAATTGAGAAGAATAAAACAATAGAAAAATCAATAAAACCAAGAGCTGGTTCTTTGAAAAAATAAACAAAATAGATAAACCCCCAGCCAGACTCATTAAGAGAAAAAGAGAATCTACACACATAAACACAATCAGAAATGAGAAAGGAAAAATCATGACGGACCCCACAGAAATACAAAGAATCATAAGAGAATATTATGAGAATCTATATGCTAACAAGATGGAAAACATAGAAGAAATGGACAACTTCTTAGAAAAATACAACCTTCCAAGACTGAACAAGCAAGAAACAGAAAAACTAAACAGACCAATCACCAGCGACGAAATCGAATTGGTAATCAAAAAACTACCCAAGAACAAAACCCCCGGGCCTGAT